>JARJCM010000470.1:0-61394 GCA_029233265.1 Mycena alexandri | reverse complement strand
CGCTTGACAGATGATTAAGTCTCGGGACTTATGTTTCAGATGGGGATCCTCGCCGGACGATCACTGCACATATGTGTCTCCGGGAGCAGTAATTGAGCTAGAACAAAAGAGATTAGAGAAGGTGAAGCCGCTACACTAACGAATGGCTCGCCGGGAGGCTCAGCCCGCTGGGAGAACGAGTTTAAGTGGAGTCAAACCGTCGCCGAAGGGTGCCTTTGGGAGAAGGGTACTTGACAAAGGTTTCACTAGGATCTGGGATCACCGCCGGGAGCACTACCTCCGGTAACCAGGAACCCACGGTTGAAGAAATACCAACGGTACCATTGGCTGCCTTACCGTAGACCCGCCCGGAGGGATCAGTTCCGACATATCACGCCATTCATGAATCAGCCAAGTTATCCCCTTATCGCTCCCTCAGTTTGTATAAATAAAGTAGCGTTACACCAATATACCTCAGTTAACGACTCCCCCCCACTTTGGAGAGGAATTTAGTCACTCATAGATAAGATAAGAACAGAATTTGAGAACTGCAATAGATTGGATTCAGAGCTAGTACGTCCCGCGAACTACGCCGTTTAAGACCACTATAAGTGCAGCGACCCAGCCAGTTGAACCGCCCTTGGAAGCCAGCCGTTCTACGGTTTCTTGCGGGTTATCGAGTCTAACTCTCTCCCGCCGACATTGAGCTTGCTCTGTTAAGAGAGACCGTTTGAGGGAATTAAGGAAACCTTGGCCTTTCGTTCTACCGTCGGGCTATTCTGTGGCCGGAGTGCCTACCGTAGAGTTGTACGACTCTTTTCTTGACTTTCTTCATCTTGAGGAACTTAAAGAATCCTACGGGAGAGCATTCAAATAAGAGCTTGGGACCTTACCGGAGAAATACCTAGCCTACCGTTGAGTCCGTACTTGCGAACCAACTTGCCTTGAAGGGTGATACGTACCCTACTTCCCCGAGCACACACACGACGAGTATTGAGATTGGAGGTTAGTGAGTTGATTGGTATTTGGGATTGATAGAGTGTTTAGTTGAGTTATACTCGCTACGCTCGTTAGTTCCACCTATCCGTTGATTACACGGCTGCACTCCCGTGCACCGTTTCACCGCGACAAAACTGCCATGTCAGTACTGTAGCACAGCCGGAAGTGCGCCGGTCTCATAAAAACTTGAGTAATCCGCAGGACGCTTGAGCCGTGGCTTTTTCGTGACGGGACACGGGTGAAGAAAATTAGCAATGACTCTAGCTGACTCTGAGTCGAGTCATCTCGAAGCTTTGAGTTCAAAGTTTACCTTGTTTATCTCCGAAACTAGTAGTCATGGACTTGATACGCCTTGCCGTGGAGAGGCGACATCCATCAAGAGTTAACCCAATTTGGTAGACTCGAACCAGTCCCAAAGGCGTGAAATCTCAAAGACAGTCGTTTGATCAGTTATTCGAGTGGCCTATTGATCGACTGTCATCAATATCCCGAATAACTACTGGCTCGAGTCTACCAATTTGGAAGGTTTTCTTAATTAGGAAAGTTACCTTACCCTGAGGTTCACTGTGAGAATGAACCATCGTGAATTTCTGGATGTTTTTCACGATGTAATGTCTTGTATTTCATGACGGTTCATCTTGGATTTCCATACAATTCTTAGGTTTTCATGATGATTCATCTTGAACGGCAATGCGGAATTTCCGACAACCGTTTAGGAACATTTCACGACATATTTTGAAGTCCTCACTAGTATGACCGTCAGTTCTCGACGTTGTGTAAGTACTAAAGGGAACTACAAGGCAGAAGGGTAAACTATATAGATAGAACAGTAGTGCTAAGTATGGATTGACTTCAACAGTTTTGAAGTCGCGCATACATGCCTGTAGGCAGGTTGGGAGGTCATGACCTGAGTTTTGCACCTTGCTCGAGACACCGGGTGCAGGCTCCACCCAGCTCCACACCCTGGGAACAAGCAAAGTGTCATGAATATGGTGAATCATTGGGAATTCACGATGGTTGGAAAAAAGGAAAAAAGGCAACTTGAAGCATCGTGAACCACATCATGAAATTCAAGTACCCAGCCCCGACAAAACATCAGGAAATGTGAAATTCACGAGAATTGTGTTGAATTTCACGATGAATCCTTCCCACAGTGGTTCTACAAGAGCGAAAGGACCGCTTCGCGGCCCTTTCACCTTGATCAAGTTGATGTTGATGCGGTCCCTTTCTGCTCGATGGGATCGGTCGATAATATAAAGCGGCAGCGCGGCACCGGAGATAACTTTCAGCACCTCCCAAAAAGGCAACAAAAGCGCCAAGCTTTCCAGGATGTGCTTATAAAGTGTTTGATATCGCCCCTACGAAAGTCTCTGGGGGGGTTGCACCTAGGGGTTGATTTCTGGAGTGCAAATCCAAAAAAAAATGAATATATTGAGTAAATTTCCGCCCACAGGGATCTTTCGCGGCGCGACGAGAATTGATCGCGTGCTTAATCCGACGCGGATGTGAACCCACAGGACTTGCCATATAGGGCACCGACATCAAGCCGAAATAATCCTCTTGCTTCTTACCATCATCTCACGTAACAGCGGCACGTAATTTTTTGAATGTTCGGCACACCGAGCGCACCCTCGCAGAAATCCACCGCAGGGGGCAGCGCGTCGGCGGCGAGGAAGAAGGACGGGGAGGAGTTTGGTCAATGGGGAGCACACGTAACACGCGCTAAGTTGTCGATGAAGGACGCGGTAGAGGCGCTGGATCACTTCGCGCCGCCCGAGACGGCGGGGCGAAAGAAAGCGGCCTACTTGGCTATTTCAGCAGTACTTCGGGAGTTTGCCGGCTCAGCTGGTGTGTCAGGGGGTGGCGTTCATTCACCCCCAACTCGCGAACGACGCGGTCCAGGCGATCGTCCGGGAGACGGTCGCGTCTTTACTGGGTCCGTTAGTCGAGGCGGTCTCACAGAAGGTTTCTGCCTCTCTGCTAGAACGCCTTCCCGCTGCTAAGGAGCAGACTACCCCGGTCCAACCCGTCCCCAAGCCTAAGCCCGCCACCTCGTCGCTGGAGGTCATTTTGACCAAAGCGAAAGGAACCCATGCAGACCCTCTGCAAGGGCAATCCGAAGAGGAAATCTCGGAGAGGGCGGCAACCATTCTCCGAGAGCAGAATCCTAGTCGGCTCCCGCCGGGATTCTGTTTTCACGGCGTGCGAAAACTGGGGGATGGGCGGGTGGTGCTGAAAGCCTGCACGGAGGCCGAAGCCGGGATTATTCGCGGGCTGGGGCCCGAATGGGCGTCTACCCTAGCCGACGGGATGCAGGTGAGCAAACCGTCGCACCAGATAATCATCCACGGGGTACCCGCCAATTTTGTGCCAGGGCTGCCGGCCTCGATCTCCCAGCTGCACCATTGGAACAAGCTCTTCGTCCCCCTGGTTGACGATATTACCCATATCCGCTGGCTCCATGCTTTGAGCGACCGCCACATCGCCAAGAGCGCCTCCTCCCTCGTTGTCTCCCTCTCTCGTGAGGACTCCGCTGCCCATCTCGTCCGCCACGGTACCTCTATTCTCGGCAAGCTTTGTCGAACCGACCATTTCATTCAATCCCCGCTGCAATGCTACCACTGCCAAGCCTGGAATCACATCTCTTCGGTGTGCCCTCAACGCGACGAACCCTCAAGCCTGGCCTGCGCACGCTGCACCGGGAACCACAACACAAAATCTTGCTCATGCTCACACTCACCCCAATGCTCCGACCTCCGCTCATGTCCACACATCGCTGTGAAGTGCGCCAACTGTCAGGGCCCCCACAAGTCATTCGACAATGTGTGCCCGGTCAAGCAGAAATGCGTGGCCGAGCATCTGGCGCGCCACCATGCGTCCAAGATCCAGTCTGACCCCTCCGTGCCCGCTCGTGCCGGAGGGCGGGCCCTATGAACTCCTCCGATGACAAGCCGCTGCGATTGAAGTCCCTAAACTGCCGCAAAGAAGAAGAAGTACTTACATCCCTCATGAATTCTACAATACCTAACGACTGGGACATCCTACACCTACATGAAGTTCCATATTCAATCACTACAAAAACTTTCTGGTCACCGTCTCACTGGATTCCCTTCTTTCCGACACTCCCCCCTACAAAAGATCACCCAATTCGTAGTATTATCCTCGTTAATAGTAACATACCCTCAGATTCTTTCGTTCAGCTGCCCTTTGCGTCTCGCGACGTGGTAAACCTCAATTTTACATCTCTCAAGCTTCTCATCATAGGTATATACAACGACGGTACTCATAATAACACCATATCTTCTCTCAATACTTATTTATCTACTATACATTTACTTTCCTCTTTTCCTCCTTTACATACATTACTACTCGGGGACTTCAATCGGCACCACGCGCTCTGGAGCGGGGACAGGTGCCCTCGACGTACTCGGGATTCCACGAACAAGATGATGGCGGAGCCGCTAGTGGAGCTTCTCGCTCAGAACGCTCTTCAGCTCGCTCTCCCACCGGGAACTCCGACGTACTGGTCAGCGAGGTGGAAGTCGTGGACGACCATCGATCTCGCGTTCGTCTCCGGGGGCCTCGAAGACGCAGTTGTGCGTTGCCACACAGCACACGGACATGGCTCGGACCACCATGCACTTGTCCTGCACCTGGACCTCAAACTCGTTCAGAACTCTTTCACTCCGCGCCCGCTGTACCGCGAGACGGACTGGGAAAAATTCCGTGAGGTACTTGATGAGCGAATGGCTGCATCCCCGGTCCCCGTCGAGAAGTTGGACTCTCAACAGAAGATCGATGATGCGGTCAGTACGCTCACCGATTATTTCCAGGACGCGCTCGAGCAGGCAACTCCGGTGTCCAAACCAAGCCCGTACTCGCGGCGATGGTGGACCAAGGGCCTGTCGGAGCTACGCCGTCAGTTTCACAAGGCGGAGAGGAGAGCGAGGCGGAGGAATGCGACGGAGGAGTGTCAGGCGGAGGCGGCTCGGTGCAAAAAGGTATACTTCAATGCAATCCGCAGTCAGAAGCGACGGCATTGGCGGGAGTGGCTGGAGGAGGCCAACGAGCGGAGTGTATGGCTCGCGTACAAGTACGCTGCCAACCCCTCTAACCCAACAGCTTCCCGCATCCCGCCCCTGAAGAAACCGGACGGCACGCTCGCGACGACAAGTGCGGAGAAGTGTTCGGTGCTCCTGGACACTTTCTTCCCCCTCCCGCCCGCAGCGGACTTGTCGGACACCGAGGGCGTCGAGCATGACAACCAGCTGCCCCATTGGGTGGTCACCGTGGTCGAAGTGCGCGCCGCTATCCGCGACCTCGTGCCATACAAAGCACCGGGTAACAGCGGTATCCCTAACATTGCCATTCAGAAGGCCGCCGATGTCGTTGCACCAATCCTCACTGCAATCGCTAATGCCTCGTTTTCCATCTCTTATCATCCCTCATCGTGGCGGATCTTCACCACTGTTACGCTACGCAAGCCCGGTAAGGACAATTACTCCGTGCCAAAGGCGTACCGCCCAATTGCGCTCGAAAACACCTTCTCGAAGGTTGTTGAGTCAGTCGCCGCAAAGCGCCTCATCACGCTCGCCGAGGAGAGCAATCTCCTCCCCAAGCACGCGTTCGGAGGCCGGCCTGGGCGAACGACGAGCGATGCAGTACTGCTCCTCGTCCAGCGCATCAAAGATTTGTGGCGCCGCGGGGAGGTAACGTCGGCACTCTTCCTTGACATCTCCCAGGCTTTCCCCACCGTCTCGCACGAACGACTCCTCTTCAACCTCCGCAAGCGGCGTGTACCGGAGGTTCTGGTACGATGGGTCGAGAGCTTCCTGTCCGATCGTAAGACGACACTCAAATTCGACGACTACACCTCTGAGCCTCGCGGCGCGAGCTTCGGGATCCCCCAGGGCTCGCCCATGTCACCCGTCCTCTATCTCTTCTACGCCGCTGACCTCCTCGAGATCTGTGACGCAGATGTCCGCCACCAGCTCGCCCTCGGCTTCATCGACGACACGGCGCTTGTGGTGTCGAGCCCAACTATCCAAGCCAATGTCGAGACCCTTGAGAGCTTGTGCGAGGTCGCCCTGGGGTGGTCGCGCACGCACGCGTGCCGATTCGATGTCGGAAAATTCCAGCTGGTGCATTTCACCTGGAACGGGCGTAAGTTCCAGCCAACACCCGTTGTCGTTGGCGGATTGACAATCCAGCCAACGGAGACGGCAACATACCTGGGCTTCGTCTTGGACCACAAGCTCAACTGGAAGACCCACGTTGAGCGCGCCGTTGCCAAAGGTACCGCGGCTGCCCCTGGCGGTGATACGATTGACGCGCCCCACGGTCGGGATGCCCCACTGTTTCGTCCGGCGGCTCTACATCTCGGTGGTGCTGCCGAAGATGGAGTACGGGCTAGTGGCTTGGTACCAGCCTATCCGCGGCAACGGCAGGAAGAAGGGGTCAGTGGGGGTGGCTACCCAGCTCCAGCGCGTTCAGCGCACGGTGGTTCGGCTGATCACAGGTGCATTTAGGACGACGGCGACGGACGCGATGGAATATCATGCCTTCATCGCGCCGGTCAGACTACGTCTGAATCGCACCGCGAGGAACAACGCGCTGTGGCTTGCCTCGCTCCCCAGATCCCATCCGCTCCACACCCACGTCCGCTGGTGCGCACGACACTACGTCCAGAGGCACCGCTCGCCGTTACACGAGCTTTACGATGCGTTCCCAGACGCGGCGGATGTCGAAACCGTCGACCCGACTCCGACACGCTTGACATGGACGCCACGCTTCTCGTGGGCTATTGCCCACGATAAGGACGAGGCGTGCAAGGCAGCGGAGGAGGTACGGGACGATGGGATCGTCGTGTACAGCGACGGCTCCGGATACGAGGGTGGAATTGGCGCGGCAGCGGTCGCGACAATGAACGGACACCAAGAGACCCGGCGGTTCCATCTGGGATCTATCAAGGACCACACAGTCTTCGAGGGCGAGCTTACTGGGACAGTACTTGCCTTGGATATAGCCCGGAAAGCCCCTCGCATTCGCAGCCTCACCATCCTCCTCGACAACCAATCGGGCATCCGGGCTCTGGCCGCCAACCACCCTCAACCCGGCCAGTATCTCATACGGCAATTCCACCGCCAGCTTGACAAGCTGCTGAGGGCGAGGCCCATCTTGGTGGGCAACGTTCACTTGGCGTGGGTCCCGGGGCACGCAGACGTTGAAGGGAACGAGTTGGCGGATGTGGCGGCAAAGGAGGCAGCAGAGGGGACTTCGGATGTGGTGTTTGGGGGCAAGAACGAGCTCTTCAACTCGGCCCTGCCTGCGAGCATTGCGGCGCGTCGTGCGGAGGGGACAAAGGCGATGGCAGCAGAGTGGAGGAAGTCGTGGTCACAATCGTCACGCGCCCCAAAATTAGCGCTCATCGACAAATCGCCACCAACCGCCCACGTCCTCAAGCTTTATAAAGACCGCTCGCGTGCTGAAGCCTCCATCATCACCCAACTCCGAACCGGCCACGTCGGGCTCAATGGCCCCCTACATCGCATCAAAGTCGTCGACTCCCCAATGTGTGCCCGGTGCGGTGTTCCTGAGACAGTCCCGCACTATCTCCTCGTTTGTCGACGGTACGTCAACAAGCGCAGTGCCCTCAGGTCAGACTTGAAGCCCCGTACCCCCTTTACCCTCTCCACTCTTCTCTCCCACAAAAATATTTCCCTTACCCTTACATACGTCAAGAATACCGACCGTTTCCCCCAGTACTTTACAAAAACATCGTCTTCTATCCTACCTGATACCTCATAGCTACATTTACATACCGGGCACTTTGCCCCTCCCCAACAGGGCGCACCTTCATTTTCAACCCAAGAACTACATCCACCGTACTTACACTACTCACCGGAACAACCCCGAAGATCCAATATACCCGTACATATTTCAAACCCCATATCTCCTACCTAAATACCTACAGCACGTACCTCCCAGTAGTCCAGGATGCATAGTAGCATCATATGCCGTAAACGGCGTTCAGTTACTATAAAAATGGAACCTTATTATTATTATCAAGCCGAAATGATTATTCCGCATCAAATGTCGCCTCTCTTTGGAGGTGTATAACACGTCCAAGACTCTATATACAGTCGTTAACCGGGAAGCGCAACTTTTAGTTTGCGCCGCCTATATGTCGTCCATTTCTAGACCAAATTATGCGCTCCAAAGGGCCAAGTGACTCATAAGGTTATGAATTCCAACCTCCAATTTACTTCTCGGGGTTTGAGCACTTGACGGGCCCATACGGCGTCGATCTTTCCGGGAGGCCAAATTTGGCCAAATAACGTGGAAGCGCAACAAGTTATGGTCAATCGTTGATGCCAATGCAGTACATATTTTCAGCCAAGAAAATTCATGAGCATTGTCACCAACCCCACAAACATCTTAACTCACTCAGAGTTGTATATTTCTGGCTTCTAGCACTCGGGCGCCATCACCGCAATTGGTGCTTGTTAGATGGTCAATTTTACATGGCTCGTTATGGAGCTATACTTGGATTGCTTGGCTAGATATTTTTTATGCCATGTGATATAATGCCCTACCACGTCCTCGGGAGTTTTTAGCCCAGCGGCACCACCAGGTGGTGTCAAAGGACTTGAAAAACCTTGAAATTTGACCATTTTCCCCGTATTTGCTCAATAAAACTCGTATTTCTGGGTCATCGCAAATGTTTTGACCCTCGGGATGTGTCCTATCGTGCTCAGCGACCTCAAAAACAGGGGTGTACGGTCCGAGGACGGTCCAGCCGTGCTTGTAAGCTGTTTGTTTGGCGATGTTGCGCTACGTGGTGTTGTTGCGCTTCCCGGTTAACGACTGTACGTGTGAACGACTATCTTCACAAAAAGTATATAGAGTCTTAGTCTCGTTCCCGACGTTCTAGGGCAGTCGTTCGCTCCGCTCACGGGCAGAAATCCAATCGGGGATGTCGAGATGTTGTCGAGGCAGAAGTTTTGATGAAATTTGATCGCGATACACTGCCCTAGAACGTCTGGTGCAACTCGTATAGATAACGTTGTACTGTGTCACGCTTTCAGGAATCCCTTCGGTTTCCTCATCCTGGACCCAAACAATCTTGATTAATGTTCCTAAACCTTACTAGATGTCCTCCTCCTCCACTGAAACCCTAAAAACTGTGTATCTATTACCCCAATCATAGTTGTTTGTCTACTGATCAAAATGTCTCTTTTCATGGATTAAACACCCTAACATCCTTAATCGGGTCCAAAAATCTTTCCTAGTCCCTCTGAATGGTTTCAGAATGCTGATATAGGGCTTCCCGATTTTTCCTGGGCTCGGAGCAATAGGAACATAACAGCTTTGAGAAGTGCACATAATGTTGACTTCTTCAATATACTTGCTTTCAACGCGTTTACTTCCGGTTTTCTTTGGCCATCGTGTATTGTGGTCTTATCAAAAGCTATCTACCACATGTCAATGGTCCCCGGTAGAGCCTGCATGAACACTGAACACGACGAGAGTCGTGACAGGCGTGACCGATTGCCTCAGTGCAACGGTTACTATACGAGTTGCACCAGATCTTACAGGTGCGTTCTCCCATCTCTTTTTCATCAAAATCTCTGCCTCGGCTTTTCTCGGCCGGGAGTAGCACCGTAAGATCTGGAACCGAGATTAATAGAGTCTGTTTGCGAGACGACGAAACTGGTACTTCACACGTTCTGCGTGTCGTGGTCACGCGCATTGCAAGATCTGATAGCCGTCTCTCGGCTTCTTGAACTCTTCCTTCTCCGTTCGACCAGGATCCACTTGGGATCCACGGCCTCGGCCATGTTTCGGCCTGTTGCTGTTGAACCTCAGGCTTCTACCCGTTGCCCGCCGCCCTCGGATTGCGCTCAGAATTTGACAGCCGCCGGTCACATCGCGGGGTCCGTTTATTGGTGTTGCAAGAGTACACCGTTTTATTGTTAGATCCTCCCGTCAAACGGAGAATCAATCTCCTGATCACCGGTCGCATATAAAAGCGGGCCATTCTTAAGCCCTTCAGCTGTTCTTCGTGTACACCATGTGCGGTCTCATCGCTGTTTTCCATCCAGACGAGGTCGTTAGGACAACAGCCAGCTCTCTTAAAAACGAACTTGAAGCCTCGCTCGAGTTGATCAAGCACCGTGGTCCCGACTCTCGAGGAATATACATCTCGCCCGATGTTCAAGTCGGTCTGGAACGTTTCTTTCCTCACCCCTCGCACTCGATAAACTCTGTCGTGAACAGGACTAGGTCATGCCCGGCTGTCGATAATTGACCTCGCGACTGGTCAACAACCGATGTCAGATGAAGAGGAACTTATTCATTGTGTGGTCAACGGGGAACTCTACGACCACGAGCGCATTCGGGCCGAACTTCAAAAGCAGGGCCATTCGTTTAAAACGAAATCGGATTCAGAGCTTGTTGTGCAATTGTCAGTGCCCCATCTGCCCTTTGCTGTTCGATCTAATCCAGGCATAGATACAAGCGCGACGGAGTCAATTTACTCTTTCATTTGCGCGGAGAATTCGCGTTCGCGCTTTACGATGCGAAACGACGATTACTGTTCGTGGCCCGCGACCGATTTGGAATCAAGCCTCTTTACTACACCGTTTCCAACGGTCGCATTATGTTTGCAAGTGAGATAAAGGCTTTTATGGGTCTTGGATGGCAGGCTGCGTGGGATGTCGAAAGCATCGCGCAGAGCGGCGAGTTCTCCGACGACCGTACAGTGTTTCGGGGGGTCAAGAAGGTATTCAAGGCTTCAATAATAATTCTCGGGAATAATTGCTCGCTCATTAGCTGGCACCGGGGAATTTTGTCCTCTGCAGAAGCTCCGGCTACATGAAGGTACAAGCCTACTGGGACCTCTCGTATAGTGCGGCGACCACGCAGCCCACAGTCAGTGTTGATACGATGATCTCGACTGTGCGCGAGCACTTGGTGGAGTCCGTGCGCCTTCGCCTTCGCTCGGACGTGCCCCTCGCTGTATACCTCAGCGGTGGGCTTGACAGTTCTGCTGTTGCCGGCATCGCTACACATCTGTTGCGTCAGAATGACCCAACCGCCAGGGTGAGCACATTCACCTTGGCGTATCCAGGTAAGCAAACGGTTTCTTTTTGTTATGGAACAACTCTAGATGTGATTATCTTCGTCTTTTGTTAAAAGGTGATCAGCAAGGAAACGACGAAGGACCGGTGGCCGCCAGAACTGCAGCTCATCTGGGTGCGACTGTACACATGGTTAATGTCGACGAAGCGGCGTTGGTCAGCACATTAGAGGAATCTATTTGGCATTCTGAGCAACCCAACGCCACATTTCACGGCGCCGGTAAGATCATTTTATCGAGGCATGTTCGAAGCAAAGGTTATAAAGTCAGTTTGTTCCCTTGAAACAAATTTTCAAAACGCATAACATCTATTCAGGTTGTCCTCTCTGGGGAAGGCTCTGATGAAATCTTTGGGGGCTACGGCTTTCTCCCATCTGATTATTTGAGGGACCCGGACCCAGCAGCTCATGGGCTGGGAATGGCCCTCCCATCCAACGAGGAGCGTCTTGCTTTGCTCGCAGAATACACAAAAACATCCGGCATACCCCAAATTTCCTCTAATGGAATCGCCTCCGACACGGGCTCCTCCACAGAGTTGGTCTCAATCAAAACACACCGTACTTTGGGGGGCGTATTCGCAATGGCTGCCCCGATTTTCAACCACAAGGTGTGGGAGATTTGCGGGCCGCAAGACGTTCCGCGGAATTTCGCGGAGGCGGCGGATCCCATTCTCAGGGAGTACTCTCTTTCGGGCCGCTATCATAGTCTGAACGTTGCGATGGTAAGCACAACTGGACATTATTTAGAATGAACTACTAACGGCTTGTCGGCTGAAGTATATTACCGCAAAGGTACGATGACCCTTGCGACACAAATAGTTTCCAACTCACACTACCTATCTACAGACAATGTTGTCCCAAATTATTCTGAACCTATCTGGTGATCGTACTGACATGGCGAATTCAATCGAAAGTCGCCCGTCTTTCCTTGACCACCATTTGGTTGAATATGTCAACACACTCCCGCCGTAAGATCAATTCCCTGCCCGCTACCATATGTTGACAGCGCGCAGTTCGTTGAAAATTCGACCCGTCCCTGGTGAGCAACCGGGTCAGTGGACGCTAACCGAGAAATGGATCCTACGTGAAGCGGTCAAACCGTTCGTTACCGACGAAATATATCTCCGCAAGAAGGCACCGTACAACCCCCCTCCCGCGAGCAGTTCAATCGCCGGGTCCGAGCTGATGCCACTCCAGGCCCATCTCAAGGCACGCATCACACAGACTAGCGTCGACCGGCTTGGATTCCTGGACTGGCCTAGAATCAAGGATCTGCTGGACGGGTATTTGGCCTCACCTACATTCCCCACCCATGGTGCCATTGACCGAAGAGCGGCTGCGCTCATGGGCGTCTTGAGCTTGATTGTGCTCCAGGAGCGCTTCAATGTTCCACCGGTCCAGTTGTAGAACCTGCTATGTAACCGAAGAACCCACTCATAAATATAACTTGGACTCGCGACAACAATGAATCAATCACAAATTTCGAACTTCGAGAAGACATAAAAATGGTATGGTACAAGGTTGATATATTTGGGTTCAACTGAATCGGCATCGAGATATCTGATTAATTATCGTCAGCGTTCAACACAGAAGAGATTGAAATGAGCACCCACCACCATCCCTCGCAAAGTGCGGGGTCCATTCGGACGCGCTTCAACCCAATGAGTGCGCGCAGGCCACCGGCCTGTTTCGCCTTCTTCCGCTCCTCGGCATTCTTCGCCGGTGCGACGGGAGGTGCACCCCGGCGTGGGCGTGGAAGAATCTCGTCCGAACCCAGGGAGGTTGTAAATGGCGATGGGACGGTCGCGGGATAGGTCATGGATGTGTTCGACACAGTGGTGGTGACGACGATGGGGTGCTCGTTGCTAACACTGACGAGGCTGTCGGTAGACGCGAACGAGGTAATGGATGAAAGGGAAAAGCGTCTGGAAGAGCGTTTCTCAGTGGTGATGGAGGTGATACGGAAGGTGGCCATTGTTAGTAGGTGTGGGTTTGGGTAATTTCGGATGGGCTTCGTATTTTTGAGACGCAAGGAGAATTGCGAGCCTCTTTTATACCTGGAAGTAATGTCTCGGAAGTAGTTTGGTAACTTTGGTTCCGCCAAAGTGAATCAAAGACAGACCAGCCTCGACCATGATAGGGGTAGGTCTGTTTTACCCCTCACTGATTCTCCAAATTTCGGTGCATAGTATTTATTATCGTTGGTTTCCCAGATCCCAGATCTTGGGAGAACTTCGTAAGTTCAGTCATTGAAAAAGGGCCTCAACCGCTCGCGCGGGAATTATTGGGTAATCTAGAGTTTGAATATCTTCAACGCTGGCTAACTTGCGCGGTCCCAATTGGAATCCCAGACCCGTTTTCTCGACAGTATTCCGAACCCCTGCCACCATCCAGTTTCAATGAACTGCAGGAAGATGAGGTGTAAAAAAAAACTATAGATATGAACATGAAGGACTGAGTTTCGGGTCAACAAGCTTTAACGTGCCTATGTTCCTCAATCAAATACACAATTAAAGAGCTTTCCCCGTATTCGGCAGGCACAAGATTTCATGTGCTAACCAGAGGAGTATTCGTCGTTCAACGTCACTCAACACCCGTCCCCACATTGATCATGTCCACCACCCGTCGGCCACGAGCCAGCCTCCGCTCGTGGGTCGGTTGAAAACATTCGGGAAGCCCGGTCGAGTCCCAGGTACCGCCTTGGATCAGCGAGGCGAGTCCGCGATCGCAATCAACGGTCATCAGACTGGCAGGGAGTTATTCTGAACTACTATTCACCCAGTTGGCCCCTACCTTTGAACACTCGAGTGAGCGTGTACATATGGCTTGTGGATGCAGACCTGTGCCAAACCTGTGCTGAATTTATTAGGCCAGCAACAACCAATCGCGGTGGTCTCTAAGGTCTACAATATTTGGCAAAAGCCACCAGAGTATTATTGAATTTGACTTTCGTTCTTGCTCGAGTTTGAGGAAAAAGGTCCGGGGTTGTACTTGGGGCGGAACACTGAGCTGCCCAAATACAACTCGGTGATCTCGGGCTTTGTTTTTCGCGCGGAAGGCGCTAAAACGCATTATTTTACGGCAGAGGTTAATCATGGAAGTTTTTGCGCGGGGAGTAGAGGTGCATATGCATCCAGACCGCCATACCGATTTATCTTTTCTTTTACTTGCAAGTTGCACGCAAGAAAGAAGAGCATTGATCGCGCCGAGGTGCCGCCGATGATTTGTTTACGTCACGCATTTTTTCTCTCCTGTACCCAACCTGTACCCGATTAATCCGACAGGGTTACGCAATTTCTTCACGGACTCGGGAACTCGTATCGCAGCACGGCTCCTCGTTGAACCAATGGGCCTGCAGACTCGGTCTTCAGACTGACAGCCCGCATTCAGTCCAAGCACTCTTGGCCATAGCTGGCAGCCTGGATTCACCTTCGTCGTTTCCACGGGGCTCTAGTTTGCCTTTGACATGGTACCAAGACTCGATCTCGGGTTGCTCGGTTGGCCGCTGGGGGGATGAATCGTGATGTATGACTGTATGATTCACCGCTGGCAGATTCCCATTCCATTCCATTCCACACAAGCAAGGATTCAGGGCAAGAATCCTGTCCAAGAATCTCCAAAAACAGTCGGCTTCGAGCTAGGGAAGACGGAATCAATCGGGTTATTGGCCTTGGTCGCCGTGCTCGACGGAAAACTGGGGTTCTTCAAGAACAAACGCAAACGGAAGAATGGAACGGATGTAGCAAGAACTTGGAAGCACGGTTGGGCTCGAATTTTATCTGTGTGCCTGGGCGACTCAGTCTAGTTCCTCCAAAGCAAAGGAAGAGTGGCTTGCAAAAAATCGACGCGCAAGTTTGAAGAAACCGAAGGAGGAGATTCGAAATCCCGGAATAACTGTTCGTCTGCACCTGCGTTCGAGGACTAGACCGCGTTGGAGACGGCGGCGTGCAACGGTTGTTGTTAGGCGCGAAGAAACTGATTCCTCAAGAATTCGCAATGATCAAGATACACGTAGAGTCGTTTATTGGACTTGGGCGCCGTGCGCGACGGGAGGAATCGATTCTTGGGGGAATTTGAAGAAGAAGCAGGGGAATTGGGAGTTAAGATTGGGCTCGAATCTCGTCGGTGTGTCTGGGCGACTCGAGCTCGAGTCTGACAGCATGTGGAATTCGCCGTTCGCGACTCGAAAGTGGACGCAAAGAACTCGGAGAAGAGGAAGAACACGGACGCCAACAAGAGAAGAAGAAGGAAGCAAAATCTATCGGGCTCGAATTCTACCTGTGGCCTGTGCGATTTCAGTCTGGTGCATACCCCAATGTTAAATGTTGCAGAAATAGACGCAAAGAACTTCGAGGAGAAGAACTTGGAATGACGGAAGACGGAAAAGCGGTGGAAATCCAACTTGAAGAAAAATATGAACGCGCGGACATTGAAGAACCGTAAGAAGAAGAATCGAAATCTACGAGGGGGCTTGTTTCTACGTGTGTATGAAGACTAGACCTCCTTTTGGGTGGGCAGATAATTTGAAGACTACGAAGAGACTTCTCGCCATGGAGCCTAGACCGGCGGGAACATTTTATTGGTGCGGCTGGATATACTCCACAAGGTCCAAGATCTCCCCCAAAAAAGCTTCCCTCGGCGTCTCTCCTAATGTCAAGACCTGGATTCGCTGCTAAAGCGCCGATCGGATACCCGCGGCGCGTTCAAAAATTCAAACCGCAACGTCAAAAATTCGCTAGCCCTTCTCGCCCTTCCGTTCAAGCTAAATCCACAGCTAAAACTGCACGCGGTGATATCGGCTTCGTTCCTGTTTCATCCGCTGAACAAGGGCGAATGAACGTGGCAAATTACGCTTTGATGACTGGCCAAACCCGTGTTGTTTGTTGAACCAAACAGAAGCGGTTGATAATTCGGCTTGTTGTTGTTCTCTTCCTCCCACCACCCTCTATCCTCCTCCCTTCACCTCGCCATGAAATCCGCCGCAGCCACCCTCTTCTCCGCCTCGCTCATCGCGTCCGCCGCCGCCCACGGCTGGGTCGGCACCTTCACCGTCAACGGCAAAAACTACGCCGGCAACGAGCCTGTCGAGCAGACGCCCCACGGCATCCCCAGCGTCATCCGCCAAATCGCAAACAACCTCCCCGTCAAGGACGTCTCCTCCACCGACCTCATCTGCGGACGCAGCGCCCTCCCCGCAGCGAATGTCGCCACCGTCCCCGCCGGCGCGACGATGCTCTTTGATTGGGACACGCTGAGCGGGGATTGGTTCCACGAGGTGGGGCCGATAATCACCTACCTCGCGAGCTGCGGCGCGGAGTCGTGTGCAAAGTTTGACGCCACGAAGGCCAAGTGGTTCAAGATCGCCGAGCAGGGGCAGGACGCGGACGGGAATTGGGCGCAGGCCAAGCTCGGTGAGTTGTTTCGCTTCGTTTCCCACTTGTGGTGCTCCATCCCAGCCATCCTCTTGCTCCAGACCCGATTACCGAGTACTGACCCTCCCTGCTCCCAGATGACGGCTCCCCTGCCTCCGTCGTCCTCCCCTCCAACCTCAAAGCCGGCAACTACCTTGTCCGCACCGAGATTATTGCGCTGCACACCGCGCAGTCCCTCGGCGGCGCCGAGTTCTACCCCAGCTGCTCGCAGATCAGCGTCACCGGCTCTGGCTCTGGCGTCCCCGCGCCGAGCGAGCTCGTCTCATTCCCTGGGGCCTACAAGGCGGCGGGATCCGGAATTTTACTTGATGTGCGTCTGTTCAAATCCAACGCCTCATTGTGGCTACAATACTGACATGCCCTAGGTTTACGATATGAAAACGACATACCAGTTCCCCGGCCCGCCCGTCGCAGCGTTCGTCTCTGGCGCTCCTCCACCCCCCGCCCACGCACCTGCACCCGCCACGACGATTGCGCATACGAAGGGTACAACACCCACGCCGACGGTCACAGCGACGAAGCCCACCGGGACGAAAGTGTGCAAGAATAAGAACAAGAAAGGCGGGAACGGGAAGAACGGGAACATGGGTAAACGGGAGCGTATCTGGGCGCGTGCGGAGCCTTCCCCGAACGTGCCTGCCGTCGACGTCGAGAGCGAGCCCACCGTGCCCGTGGCTGCGCCGGTCATCGCGCGCGCACCGGGTGTACCGCGTGCGGCGCGGGTCACCGATACCCGTCGTTCGCGTGCGCGGCATGGTAGACGTGTAGCTGCGTGGTCGCATTGAGGGTTGAGCGCCCGGATCCACCAACTTTCCCGCCCGAATTACATCCACACCCAGCGCTTCGTCTTCCGCCTTCCGCCTTCCGCCTTCCGCCTTCGACCCACATCGGCACCCGCACCACGAGGAATGCTTCCGATTTTGATCCCCTTCTCTGTTCCCTTCCCTCTCCTCGCCTTCACCTTTCCGCACCACCGCCACGACCACGACCAAACCGCCTCCGACTCAGACCGCACACGCACGTTCCTTCCTCGCCGCACAGTCGCTTTCACTTGTCTTGCTCTCCCTTCCGCCATTCATCAATTACCCTTTCGTCACTCGGCTTGACGCCAGCCAATCGCGGGCGCGATTTTGGTCCAGTGTCCTCCTTCCCTCCCGCTTCACGCGTTGTGGGCCTAGTGCCTCTGCGTCGGCTCTTCGACACCCAGCGTGTTAATGTTTTATTGATTTTGTAAATACGCATGTACGTACTACTTACAGAGATGAGTACGGGTAACTTATCCTTTGTGTAGAAATTTGTGTAGATGGGATGTAGATGTCAGACGCGACGCAGATATTTTCTTGACGAATCCGAATTGGAAGATTCTTGACGCGTGACGTCACGCGTTTTTGGCCTTATTTACGACGGATCAGATATTGGGCTTGAAGGGAAAGTGGATAGGCGAGCTTTTGAATGTGAGGCAAAGTTCGCGAAGGAAGAGAAATGTGTAAACCTCCGCCTCAATATATACACGTCTTCCGGGCCCATGGGTAGACGCCTCATGGATAATATCAATTTTGCCACCGGAGCCTCTCTCCAAAGGCCCACAGTGAGGGGAAATCCTACGAAAATCACTCACCACGAGCGTTGGGTTTTGGCAGCGTTTCAGCGTTTCAGCACCACCTCTCAGATTTGTTCCCCACAAAAAAAAAACGACTCTCAGTCATCATCTCGACGCTCCCATTCTCACTCGAGGAGTCGGGCATTATCATCCTTTCTACTCTGAACGGTACTACATCGAAATTTGTTTTTTCTTGGGTGGTTACTCTGAGCCCCATTCAAGTTCTCTGAGGGCACCTTCGGCTCTGTTCCCACGGTTGACTTAAAGAGCGCCATACCGCTTCTTGTTTGATTCAGCCGTGGGAACAGTTCAGTGCCCTGACCCCTCGCCTCCAAGCTCTCAGGTGTGAGGGATGTGCGACCAAGCTCCTGTGGATCGACAAAGAATTATCTTCTGTGAATTTCACGCTGTGCATGATGTGTCAACTTGGGTCAACTTGTTCTGAGTATAGTTCAATGCGTCCGGAAAAAATTGAGCCAAGCGGCGAGCTTCCAGGAGCCTCTCGAGCTTTGCAGTGAACCAGAATTCAGTTTCTAGAGCTCCGGGCTAGCTGAGGAAGCCGTCCACAAATACCATCAAAAATGAGGGTTTTGTTTGCCTCTGTTTACATGATGTCGCACCAACATCCGCAACCCACGGTCGGAGACGGACCCGTACACTTATCATGTCGGTCACCAGCGAGCAAAACTCAGACATGCCTCTCCACGACTCGGACTGGCAAGACGGCTCAGCCGTCCCACTCCCGGAATCGGATGCCTGTTGTAAACCCGTAGTAGAGAAACTGTGGTTCAGCGACGGAACTTTGGTACTTGTCGCGGGAACCTCTATGTTCCGAGTCTACGGAGGGTTATTGCCGAAGCATTCGCCTGTCTTCGACCACATGCTGGAGTCCCCGCAACCCAGCGACACTGAGCTCATCGACGGCTGTCCTGTAGTTCACCTCGCAGATAACCACAATGATCTGAAGTCCTTTTTACTTGCGCTCATTGACTACGAGTGCGTATGTGCGGATTTTCTGAACTTCAGTTTCCTCACGCGTGTACATGTTAGGTTCTTCGGAGCCTTTCCTGCCAAAACTACCTTCGACACGATTGGCGGTATCATTCGCCTCAGCAAGAAATACGAAGTTGAATGACTACGCAGACGAGCATTGATACATCTATCCTCGGCCTTCCCTATGACCCCAGAAGAATTTCCTGCTTCACCATCTTGGACCCTTCCACCCGCAGAATGGATCCGCGTTGTCCTGCTCGCTAGAGAAATGTCGCTCGACTGGATTCTGCCCGTCGCTTTTTATCGGCTGCTCGAAAACTCCACCCCGAGCCAGTTGGTGGATGGAATCAATGTCGACGGGATCCATTTCGAGCTGGCGCCGCAGGATAGACTGACGGCCATCGAGCAATCAATCGCGATCTGCCGCCGAGCTTCTTCGGAGATTGTATATTCGTTGTGGGATCCCGACCACATGACCGGGTGTTGGAATTATAACAACAAACAGCGGGCTGGAATTTGCAGCAATGGCCGATTGGAGTCGCGCAGGGTAGTAGAAACCCGAATGATGGATAACATATTCTCCATGAAACTTTGGAGGGCAGAAGACTTCGCTGCCATGGAGTTTTGCACCGGATGCAGGTCCAAGATGCAGGCGGCTCATCAGGAGGCGGTGGATGTGTTCTGGGCCAGTCTTCCGGAGCGATTCGGACTCCCTCGATGGGATGTCCTGAAACAGCTGAGGGACGCCGATATGGCTTAGACCGCTGGTATTCCCTCCTCCTCTCTTTCGCAAGCCATGCTAAATTCACACTTCAGTGGTATTTGCAGCTCCCATCTAGTCTCTCATCAACACAATCACTCGAACCACATTTGTTGAAGCTTCCGTCTTCACTTTGAAATGCAGGTATTTCCTCCATCTACCTTTATTGCAATTTGCAAAAATAATGTCCACCTCAATCATGAAAAATAAAAAGTTTTGGTTTTGGTTACGTCAAGCCGATGAGTAGAGTTCTGTTGAGAAATTGCATTCCCTTGCAAATCTTGTGTCCCAGGTGTGGGAGAGAGAGGTAAATGATCCTCAGATGCTCCCCTTACCACAGCAAAGCAATAAAAGGCTGCAGGAGAGACTAATAAACATGCAACACTTCCGGTCCGAGCTGCCCGAAACCTTTTTTTTTTTTTTTTTTTTCAACAAATAGGGGTGGACATTATTTTTGAAAATTGCAATAATCAACGTGCCAACTTGTGATGCTGAATCCCTTGAGTGCCGCGACACCATGTGATTGTGCTTGCACTGGACAGCAAACGAATCGATACCATAGAAACAGATCCGCGACGAATCCGTGAATTTTAAGTGTGCACTAGTACTGCAGCCCTTACTTTTTGTCAGTTCCTCTGTAGTAGACACAGGTATACACGGGGTACACGCAGGTAGGAACAGGTAGACCAACGTAGGAACACCCTAGGTCTATGGCATGAGGCCTGAACGCAGTGCATCGCAATAACAATAACTTGAAACGACAGCGAATATTCTTTCGGGCCACCATCACTTCGGGTATTTGGAGTATCGTTGGATCGGAAATCGCAACATGTAAAAAAAAGATCATAACGGAGCAAAACCCTCTTCGACCTCATCCTCCACACATCCTTGTCCGTCCTCTGGTCCCAAATCTCTGTCCTCCTCCTCCTCCTCCTCCTCCTCTGATGTATCTTCAACATCCGAGTCGGATTCCTCGGTGACCCAACTTTTGTCGTCATCTGAATCTTCGGAGCGCTGTAATGACCCGGGCCGTTCAATTTGAACCGGTGATGGACGGTAACTACTAAAGAACACTTGTAATTTGAAGTACGATCGAACGAACAAAAACTGACCGGGAAACCTGCTTTTGATCCTTCGATGGGTCGACCAGGAGGATCGAACAGGAGGAGGAGACCGGAAGTCGGTCTATCACATTTTCTGTGAAGATTTTTCGCGCTGTTTTTTTGCCACGAGCGGCATACGCGTCCCACTGGCCATTGAACTGGAGCCGCCGAAGACCTGCAAAACGCGACGAGGTCAAAGTTGCGGATAGGCGTTTGATGTCCATATCTTTTTTGTCCGGTATCATGTTCATATCCACAATGAGTTCGTCGATATCGTTGGAGCGGAAACGCTCCAATAAAGAAGGGAGGGTGGCAGAGAAATATGTTGTCCAGCTTCTTGCATTGAACGTCACATTAAAGAAATCGATTCGAATGGATCGAAGAGCCGTATTTGTGCTGACGTTCAGCATTTGAATTTGAGCTTGGTCCGCCATAAGTATACTCGTCGTCTTCGAGCAATTGTTCAGCACTCACTCGACCCGCTAAATCGTAGATGTAACCGTTTTAGTTGTATGCCCAAGTACTGCAGATATTTTGACGCTTTATCCACCAAGTCGGTGTCACCAATGCTCCCATAACTGTCCCGAGGAAGAAACAGCTCCAAGGCCAAAGTCGAAGGTGCCGACACTTCAGAGGTGAGCCAATCTAAGAGGGCGCGATCTTTGGTGAGCTCGACATGAAGTACATCTAGCTCCGGTCCCGGAATCGATTTCGAAGGAACCAAGTCCACTCCAGTGGGTGCCCATCCAGGTACCGAGCCCGATAACTTGACCTTGGAGAGTGTCAGGCTCTTCAGATTTGGAGTTTGGCCCAATAAGATGGTGAACACCGCGAGGCTCCGAAATTCAGTGCGCCTGAATTCGAGGGTCGTAACACCCGGAAGTATGGGGAATTCGTAATGAAAGATGCTGGAGTATATTCCGATGGATTTCAGACAGAGGAATTTCGGGAGGAGATTCAGAAGCTCTGTCGTTGGACCATTTTCACACAGGCTGAGCTCAATGCCTCGAAGCGTGGCGAAATAGGTGTTTTCCGAAGATGCTATGATCTCCACGAATTCGGCAATCTCCTCGCCGCGTAGTTTCAGTGTCTGGTGCAATATGTGTCGACTGGCGGGCAGCCATGCGCGGCACACTTGGCTGCAAATTCGCAGGGCCGGGAGTTCTGGGTCGAGTTCGTGGATGATAGAATCGGTGATTTCGGGAGGGAAAGCGGGGGCTGGGATAAAGTGTGTCATACAAGCTCAAGAGTGTAGTCTGCGGTGTCTGCTGTGGCACCGGCGAATCCTTCTTTCACGGAAGCTGGAAACCCCTGAAGAAGACGCAAGGCCGTTAATACTCAGTGCCACCAGCAATTGTGTGACTTACTGCGTGAGCCTTGGCGTGCACGAGGGGTCCAAGGACGAACAAGTCGATGAGCTGGCGGCCACAGGCACAGGCAGAATGGCAGTCGTGGCGCAGAGTCGGAGCGATCGCGCGTGTGTCAACCGTGTCGCGCGCGCGCGCGTCACTGTCAGTGCCAGTCAAGCGTCTCTCTGGGAGCTTCTGCCGCTTTCGGCATCATCGTGTCATGCTTATTTGTCAACGTATCTCATGTCAACTTGAATCCCCGATGTCCTGGAACACATCTGCCTCTCCTCGTCCGACTACACGACAGACCTACCCGTCTTACATCTCTCGCACCTCCGTACCCAATATGCCGTGGATCAAATTCTTGCGTACCGGTCTCTTTCGGCTCATGTCTAGATATCTTACCATCGAACTTGTGTACCTCACCTCCTCGTTCCCAGTCCTTCACGCACTCCACACCCTCACGTTGGCCTCAGCCGGTGCACACAGGCTCCAATAATTGGCGCGAACCTCCTTGCCGCCTTCCGGTGCTGCTCTGCGCGATACAACGTGTACTACACACCCATTCGGCCGGGCGCAGGGCAGAGGGGCTCGTGTGCGTGCGGCTCAATCTCTCGCGCCTGTGTCGTGTCATACGCAACTGTCGCGCCGCGCACTGCCTTGTTCCAACTTCTTGCGCCCGTGTTCAGCACGGTCAAGTCTGTCATACCGCGGAGTGCTGTCCAATCCAGAATAAAGCAGTAACCATCCTGAGTCCGAATATTCATCACAGATACCCGTGATTCCTCGTGGCGCACTCCCATTCTCGCTCTCTACGGACTCCGACTCGGATACCGTCGCGCTAACCGCTGTGGACGGAGTCACAACTTGAGAAAATCCCTCTTGCCAGAATCCCTGGTTCTCACAAAGCCTTACCCCCGCACACGGTATCACCCCGAACTCGAGCGTCGTCTGAGTTCCGGCGGCTTCGTTCGCCATCCAAGACCCTAGGCGCCACGCAACACCATGTCCCATCGCCAACGCCCACCCGTCGTGGCTAGGTCGGTGCTCTTTCCTGCTGTCGGAGGCCATAACTCGGAGACATGTGTATATACCACTTTGCAAGGTCTCCTGCCCACGGCTCCCGACTGTCAATCCTAGCACGGTACGCAGAGCAACGCACTACCCATGCCACACATACCGATCAAGCCAATATCACAAACCCGAATCAAGCCCAATTGTCCCATTCCTCCTCTAGTCCACGAGCGCCGCGACGTTCGGAAAGCTTGAAAGGAATACGATTTCGTCGTTTGTGTACAGTACCTAATTACTTGATTCAATGATACTCACAGCTCGTCTGTCTATGCTCGCTCTCCTCCTCGACACTATATTCCTCGACGTCCCTCACGGACTTCGATATCACCGTCCGCATCGACACCCGTCGACGTCACTTATGCGCCCTCGCCGACATCCACAGTAACAGTCTCCCCAATCCCACACACGCCAAACGTGCCCTCCTTCACGCCCGCCTTGGCGCACTCCTTTGCGAGGAGCGCGGGTGGCTCGAGGACGTCTTCTGTCTGATGTGAGGACCCAGGCCCTGCGAGAAGGGCGTTAATTATGCTGCGTTGGGCAGGTTATGAAAAGCCCAGAAGGACTCGCACCCAATGCATCCCCAGCGCGCGCCTGGCGCGAATGTCCCGGAAGATACCGACGCTGTCGCGCGCAGCGCGCAGTGGATGGCGACATAAAGTAGGTGGACTCAGAGTTGATCTCCGGCGCGCAGGCGCAGGCGCAGGAGTCACCAGCGAGAAACCATTCAAACTTCACCGAAAACGGTTAGTTCTTCAAATTTCCACCGAACATTGCAAAAAGGTAGAATTGAGCGCCCCAGTTTGTAAGTTTTGTCCTTGGTAAACTTGTGCGCCAGTTCGACGCCAGAATTGTTTCAAGCACATCGATATCCTTCAGTCTGGTCCGAGGGACCGACTCTTTCCGTCTCCAAGCTTTTCTTCTGCCGCAGAAACTAGCGCCAGCTGATGACACGCATCGAAGGTGCCAGCGAATTCCTTTTTCAACGATTTGGACGATTTTCAGGCCCAGAAAGTCTTCTTTGTCGCCCTTCGAATTGCTGCGGCGTCGACGAAATAGCCACCGATTTGTGAAGGCCGCCGTGGTGTGTCTGAAGACTTATTTTCTCCGTCCCTGAAGTTAATTCTGTCAGCGCACACCGGTTGATGAGTGCTTGAAGCCGTCATCGTCGCCTGAAGCTAAATTCTGGGTCGTCTGCGAAGAGCTGAGGCTGTACTTAGATAAAATAACCTCACCTCCAAGCGACCAGGCTGGTGATTCCGAGTCGAATTCAAGTTGGAGCCGGCCCCGGCCCCCTCCGCCGGGATGATCTGCAGAATTTTCTTTCTCTTCTGTCAACCTTATTGTTTTTCCTCGTCGTAATTATGATTTTACCGTCATCGCGATGAATTCGTCCTGCGATACATGAATCCACGACTTACTTCCTCAAATGAGTAAATGAACACCCGCATTTG
The DNA here is from genome assembly GCA_029233265.1 of Mycena alexandri. Lineage (NCBI taxonomy): Eukaryota > Fungi > Basidiomycota > Agaricomycetes > Agaricales > Mycenaceae > Mycena > Mycena alexandri. The sequence goes on along the minus strand of JARJCM010000470.1, from coordinate 36,514 downwards.
GTTGTATAGGCTGCGGAGATCAATCTGATCTTCTTCTTTTTGATTCTGTCTCGGAGTCAGCTCGGAGTGTCTCCATGCTTGATTTGCAGCACTTGGGCAACGCGCCCTCAAAATCCTGGGCTGGTCTTAGACCAGGTTCTGAATGGCATCCAAGCGAATCGCTTCTTAGGTTAACTCCAGTTCCGAGCATCAGGAATTGCAGTCAAAGACCCTTTGTTCCTCCATCACGGCCGCTCACACAGGTATAAGTATAGCAGCATATGCACACAAAGAAGGAAAAGGGCTCGCGGTAACTACTTCTATCTCCCGCCATGTCGCTCTTCTCCGCCTGCTTCATCCTACTCGTAGCCGCTCTCCCTACGGTCTTTGGGCAGGATGAACCGACTACGCACATCGATGGGGCGCACAACTCAAAGGTCGCTATCACGGGCGCCATTATCGGGGGTCCGTAACATCTGTATGGCCTTTGATACCTTTCTGATGTTTTCCAGGGATTCTCTTACTCCTAGCGCTCATCGCAGTTGCGGTGTACTGCATCGAGAGATGTCTTCATCGACGCCGAGAGACTAAGTTCACACCACTTCCAACGCAGTCGACGGAGACGGAGCCCTATCAGTACCTCTCCTTACCGAAGCGGACCGCGAACAAAGGGCAATATTATCCCGCCCCCTCGTCCCCACTGGCGAGTCCGAATGCTCGCTCGTCCAGGTACGGAGGAGGCGCATCGCCAGCTCGCAGTCCTGGGGCGCAGTCCGTCCGCTTCGACACCTACGGTCATGGACCATACTACCCTGGTACCAGCCTTGCGTCACCTCCGGCGAGTCCGAATTCCGCCCGGGTTTCGTCGCCACTATCGAGTCCAACGACACCCTCATTCCGGGTGGGCGCCGACTCTCAGAGCACGCTGTACTTGTCCTCGCCCACTACCCCGAAGAGCGCTACGGTGGGTTGGATATATTTTCATTCTCTTTCTTTCAGACTTGACATGCGATCTAGACATCCTCTTCCACTTTACAAGACGCGCAACCGCGTAGCGACCCAAGGACGGTAAGCAGTAACGGTTGCTAGTAATCCTTCAAGTGGCTCATGTTTTATAGCTCTCGCGCGCAACAGCCACCACAGTCGCTTCTTCTAGTTCGTGATGCCTCAGGTTCCATAAATGAACGGTTCCTACTCGCGATGTAAATTAAAGTAAATGTTATCTCTTTTTCGGGCACATAAACTATGACTCTCCTAGCCGCGCTACAAGTTGGAATGCAGTGTATAAACCATCAATGCTTTGATCGGCGCGGTTAAACAGCACGCCTGAAACGACAACGACGATTCTCCTTAGTTCATGGTCCGTTGGTGGCCATCGTTTGGAATTCCACAATCAGACAGATGGAATTCGGTGGCGTTCTTAAAACAGTGCATGTTGACCTCGAGTCGAATGTATTGAGGATTTTCTAGGTGGTGATCACAGCGACAATTGACTAACAGTTCGAATGAAGAGTTCAAGACCGTGTCAGGAAGTTTCGCGCGTCGGCTCATAAACGGGTGACGGCATTTATGAACTGCTCGCGATGACGGCGTTTATGAAGTGCTCACAGATACCCGAACCCGCTCACCGCCTTTGTGCGTATCCTAGGATCATTTATCGCACTGCCCGCCCGCCCGTCGCATTTTATAAACAACCTCCAAATCTGCACGGAGTTTTGTGTCCACCCTCATGGCTTCAGTAATTATTTCCTCGACCATCTTTTACCGCCTGATCCTCCTCGCTGCGCTCTTCCGCCCTGTGCGCGCGGAGATTTATATTACCGGGTCCCCAGCTGGTATCGCCGTTGGAATCATTTTGCGTGCGTATCAGGCTTAGAAGAGCTCAATGCATAAAAATTGACCAGCGTATTCAGTGCTCCTCATAATTGGAGGTGGTATCACTGCCTGTGTTTGCATGGCCAAGCGCAAGAGAACGGGACCGCCCCCGATGTTCGCGCCGCAGCCTCACCTCCCTCAAGAACAGGTCCCCATACTCGCGCCGCCCAAGGGCCCGTTCACCGATGCTGCCGCCGTCCCAGCCAACGCGTACCCTCAAGCACAATTGAACACCGGTTACGCTCCGCAGAATACCGGCGGGTATGCGCTGAACCCTCAGTACCCCAACCCGTATCCGCAGGCCTCAACGCACTCCACCTCGAATGTTTCGCTCGGTGCCTACCCCGGCCCACACGCCGGCAATATGAATCCGGTGGGTCTCGTCTCCTTTTCCCTCTGCAGTTGCATGAGCACCTCTTAATACCCATTTAAAGACTACTGCGAGCGGAAATCCGTTCTCGTCTCCCCCTGGTCCGCCTCCAGTGAGTTGAATTTCGCGAGTCTTGCTAGCAGGCATACTTAATTATTGCCAAAGTCCGTGAATCAAAATCCATTTTCGCCTCCTGCTGGGCCTCCTCCAGTTGTAAGCTATATTTTTTCCACTTATTTCATTCGTTGACGGTTCCGCTCAGTAACACAGAAGTCGCGCCGAAAGTCGCGTGTGTCGCTCCCTATATAAATTATTGGACATTTGCACAGTTATTTGATCGACTGAAGAAAATCTGGTTTGCTTGCATCCTCAGACATCCTTTAGATCTTGGCCCTGTTGAGACGGGTTTTCGGTCAAGGAGGTGTAAACTTTTTCAACTTTGCCCTCAGGTTACAGGTCTTTCACGCTCACCACGTGCCCACGAGAAGATAAGCAGCGGAGCTTTGAAGGTGAACGAAAATTAACGATTATTCCTACAGTTACGATTATCGCCCGCGCGAGATTCGAAAAATAATTTCACAGGGTGATCCAGTAGATGCAGTGAGAGTGTTCAGGCTTAAAATTAATCTTGACACCGTGACGTGGTCAGCGTTCGAAGAAAAAGAGAAACACACCACCATTCATTGCAGAGGGCTGGATTCAACCGGATGTTGGGTTTCAGTCGGATGATGCGCCACAGAAAACCTGCGAAGCCACCCTGCTGTCCCTTCTTCCGTTCTTCAGGCGTCTTCGCCGGTGCGACGGGAGGCGCACCCCGTCGAGGACTTGGAAGGACTTCGTCCGACCCGAGGGAGGTTGCGAACCGCGGCGGGACGGTGACACTCATAGTCAAAACTGTCGTAGTGCAGATTATGGGGGTGCTGTCGCAAACGCTGCTGCTGCTAGATGCGAAAATGCGGGAGATAGACGCCTAGACGTTGGACCGTGGTGATGCATGTGGTGCGAAAGGTTGCCATCGTGGTTGTGAATGAAGGTGTAAGTTGATGTTGGATAGCAGTGGATTGTGTCGTAGTTTTTTTGCCAGAGAGGTAATTTGCACGTCTCCTATGGTCCTAGGCCTTGGAGCTTGGAGTCTCGGAAGCAGATCACTTAAGCTTTGCTTAAGCTTTCGCGGATTCAAATAAAGACAGGGGAATAGGGGTTAGGTGAGAGTTGAGAATTTTTGTTAAGTCCTTCGTCGAGGTTTTTAGTTCAATATGATAAACTGTACACGACAACGCCGCGTCCCAGGATTTAAGTTCACAAACGGGAACGAAGTGACGGTTTGTGCTCAGAGGACCGAAAATGTCCGCGAAAAACGACACGTGACTTGCACACAACGTGATCACTTGTCATTTCTGCTGGCTCCGTGCTCTCGGAAGCTCTCGGAAGCTCTCGTTGTCTTGTACTATGCCAGCGGCGTCGACTTCATAGCCCAGCGACGAAAACCCTGTTTGTGCCCGCCGCTTGCCGGCCACTTCCAATCATTGAATTAAAGGCAATTTTGAATCGCCCAGACGCGGTCACGTGGAAGCTATCAAATATTGCGTCGCGCCTTGACTACCGATCACGGCGCTGAATTGGATCGCAGGCGTTATAGTAGTTTGAAAATACGAGGGATACAGTTCTACAAGGAATGTGGATACACGGTGAAGGAAGTGTGTTACATAAAGAGAGGTCGTGCGCTGAGGGGCGACAGCAAGTAAACGTGGGCGTGATTAGAAGATCTCGAAGACTCGCAAGATCGTAGTTGGGTATGAGGGCTGAGTGGTATATGGCGACATGCGTGGAGGATTTTCGAAACAAGCCTAAACGGCTATTATGACCGGCAACTGCGAGAAAATGTAAATCAGCCCAAGAAAAGAACTGGTATTGCGTGGAGCACATACAATCGCAGTCGACGGGAGAAGTGTCTATCATACAATAATGCATGATCCACAGGAGCCAGTGCCCTTGTCATAATCGACGGTTTCGATTTCCGGGAGGCTTTCGACTGCCGCTAACGTGGGTTGTGGAGCGGGGGAGACGTATGCAACGGCGGATAGAAAGGTGGTAGTGAATGCGTCCATGATGACTGTCTCGGAAGGGTGAAGTGCAGAACTCGTGAAAGTTGAAGAATCTTCGGGGAAGTCGAAACGAGGTCGAGGGAGCAGATAGACTTACAGACTGAGGCGTGTGGTACTTATACGGTACACGAGCTCCCGCCCAAAGAGGGACTACAATGAATTCGACTGCGGGAATTGTCGCGTTTATTGTTTCCTGCTTCCCGGTCGCGGCATCTTGAGGAACGGAAGCACTGAGCAGCGCGGCTTGGCCGTTCGGCGTGGTGGGTTAATCCCGAACACAAAAGAGTTAACGGGGAAACGTATCGCGGTTGAAGGTCATCATTTTGGTTGGACAATAAGCAACTGTCGCGCGGTTGAGCTGTGAGAGAAAACAAAAAACGAAACAATTGAACCGTCACACGTAACGGCGTGACCGTGCCGCCCAACAGAAAAGAGCTCAGATGCAGCGCGCGAACAAGCAAAATAGGGTGGTAAAAAAGAGGACTGAGTCGGACTTTTGTAACCTGCAGAGACTTAAAGTCGACGAGGTCAAGCACATTGGCACGCGCTCAATGGTGATTTTTGTAAATTGGTTTAAATAAACAGAACCTGGATTATTGCGAGCCTAGGCCTTGCAAAAAGTAGTTTGACGACAAGGGCCAACTAGCGATTCCGCTTACTCCGGCCCTTCCGTTATTTCCATTCTTCACACAGCGCGGGGTCCAGCATGGGCTTTCCCAATCTGAGCGATTGACGAAAGCTGCGTCGTTTCTCGGGTGTGGCAGCAGGTGCGACGGGCGGCGCCCCGCGTTTCGGCGGTGGAAGAACTTCATCCGACCCCAATGATGGTATATCCACGGAGAGCGATTTGGGGGATACAGGGGTAGGGAGGGGGACGATGAAGGCAGCAGCGTTATCAGTCGACGAATCGCTGGTACTTCTCTGGTTGACTGGAGTTGAGGTGAACCCCGACGAACGACGGGTTAATTTGGAGGTATTCGACATGAGTGTATAGGTGAGGGATTGAGAGGAAGCTGGGAATCGCGTCGCTTTATTTGCTTGCGGATGCAAGCGGAAATCAGAGCAACGGTGCCGTGGAACTGGATCGATCGTACTTGAGCCAGGGATATTGAATGGCAAGGAGGATCAAGTAGTACCAAGGAGCGGGTGAGTCGTGATTGTTTGAGAATGAAAAAATGTTTCGGCTTGAGATGTTCCTCGATTTGGGACAATTCTATGTCAATTCTGTGTGCTCAATTCCGTTGTGCACCGCGAAGAGCTAAAATTTCCGGCGGGAGAACTGAGCACAGGAGAAACCAAGCCGCTTCTGTGTCGCTAATCTGTTACCGCGAGGAGTCACTGCCCAGGCGAGACTCGACTCGCGAGACTACAGCTATTTTTCGAAGCAACAGCCGCAGAACTTCAGAAGCCGCGTAACGAGGAGAGACAACAGTTTCCCGCAGGTACAGAACTAGAGAGCATCGCTTGTAGAACATCGTATTGGCCATGTTGGTTCTGGAAGAGCTTGAGGGCAAGCGTGGGTTACGATGGCATCATAGATTTCGCCGCAATCAGGCCGCGCACCTTCTCTCCAGTTTCTCACCCTTGATTTTTTTTTCCGCTGGCGAATTAAAAGCGAAAGAGATTTTAACGGTAAAATCGCATTAAGCGCTTCACAGACGCTGTTGGCACTCACCAGTTTCTTGGCCGAACAGTATTCACACAATACACGTTCCAACTCCTAGTCAATTCGAGTCGCAGTCTCTGCCTGAGCTCAGCCATATCTAGATATTTTTCGGTGGCTCCAGAAGCTTCCAGCAAGCATTTTTGGCAAAAGAGTGACTCAGACTCCACGGCGACAGTTCAAGATCTCGAACAAACGAATGAGTGAAACCGCCACGCTCAACACCATTCGTTGGTCACCCTGTTCTCAAATATCCCTCACAAACCAATACCCCATTCAAGTACAACGCACCCCGCATGCTCAGGGCCATTGCATCGCCCAGACGCGCCTTTCTATGATTTTCTGAGGCCCTCTTGTTCCCAATTCGGAAATCTCGTCCTTTCCAGGAAACTCGTTCGTTGTCTCAGGGCTCGGCCCGCACGCAGTCACTCTTTCTGTGAAGGAGCGGCTTCAAGCTAACATCCTAACACGGCACATAGCGTTCCTCTGATGGCGCTATTAAAGAAACCTGGATTCGTTCTCGTCTTCGGCCAAAGTGTTAGCAAACTCGCATCCAAATCAGACGTTACTGCCGCCCTCGTTCTCGTCAAACCCATCCTCTTCGACATGCAGTGCAAACTCCTCGTTGCTTTCCTCGTCTCCTACTGTACGTATTTCTCCTTCGTAGGAGTCCCATGCTGATATTTGTTTTCTCTCTCGCAGTGACGCTCTCAGTTACCGCTGCCCCCATAGCGCCCAACGACGCCACCACTTCGACCTCCGAGAACCTTCTTGGCCGTACACCCGTCCGTCTCCCTCAGCCCCGCCACCCGCCACCTTACTGACCGTCCTCCTCTTCGCTAGCAGCCCGTCGAAATCGCCCGCTCCCCTGAACCCGAGCCAGGCTGCAAGATGTACGCATGCATCTGGTCAGTGCTCGTCCCATCTACTTTCTCCAACTCACATATATTCCCACAGAACATTCAACCCTTCTCGGATCGCAATTTACCCCGCACAACACTACACTCCTTCATACCCTTCCTAGGCTCGTCCTCCGTCGCTCATTTGTGCTACTCTCAGTCTTTCCCCTCTCTTTACTCGATTTCCTCTGTTGTATCCCTAGTATTTAGCTACCCTTGCTAGCCTTACTTTCCTCGGCCCAGTGACTGGGACATAATCATTGGCTCTACATAATTCTTCGAGCTCCAAGGTTGCTGGGAATGATCGATCAATGATCCTGCTGTGATTGAGCTGGGAGTTAGGGCTGGGAGGGCCGATTATCCATATGATGAGAAATAGCCGCCGGATTGGCATTAGGTGGGTGTTCCCGAGCTGCCTACATGTAATTCCGCCGCCTTCGACCTTCAATTCACAAATCGACCGAATTTAGCACTGGTCCGTGCACTGAGTGTCACGGAGAAAAGGAAAACGCGTGACGTCACGCGTTATACGCCTCTTGTTCTCTCCCACCACCACCCGCTATCCTCCCTCCGTCCCCAATATCTTAATCATGTTTGGACGTGGACACGGCTGGATGGATCCATACGGAATCGGAATGCGCGGGGATCCATTCGGGTACGATGACTTTGGCGATGGCATTGGCCGCTCCTCGTTTGCTCCAGTGAGCGGGCGCGCATATAAGTAAGAGCTTCTTCGCCTGAAGTATCTCTGGGCTTATCAGACCATCCAGAGCATTGGATCAGGCGCGTCCTTGGACCCTCGCTTAAATTTGTTTGCCACTGACCTCGATCTTTCTCGTAGGCAAAGAGCGTGTTCCTTAAGCATCTTGCGTCGGTTGATACGAGGGCTGGACCTGTCAAGACGGAGATTATCACCTTCCATCTCGTCCCCGACATGAAGAAAGAGTTCAACAAGTACGTCAAAGAATATGGGTGCACGTACGTTGTTTTGTAGATTCTTCCCACATCTTTGCTGACGATTGATATCCTCAGCGCTTCGCAGAGGAAAATCACGCGCGAGGAGCAGGACAAGATTAACAAGACGCGTAAATCGGTTTGTGCCCAAGAGTTTCCTCTCGAGTCAAAGTTGCTGACCTATTTCGATGTCAGCTCATGGTATTTAGCTCTGTGACTGTGTCGCCGGAGGCCCAACAAACTTACCTCGCCAAAAATCCCGCCGCTGCTGCTTCAAAGAATGCAGAGGCCGGCAGCTCCAAGTCTGCTATAGCTCCTGACCCGCTGGGAACGAGCCAATCGCTGAAGCGGTCCGCAAACGCCGCGCATATGGACGAAACCGCTCAGAGTGGCAGCAAGAAGAAGCTTTGACGAATCCCTTTTCACCTTCCTGAATTGTAGTGTTCCTAATTCTATGTTACAGTCTCGCTATACCTATCGTACGCATTTCATTGTATACAGTATTCTTGGAAATTTTGAACTATTTTGATTTTACCCTTTGTTCCACTTCCTTGTCAGGACCTCCTGCGGCGACCAAAATGTAGATTTCATCGGCTTCGGCGAGACGAGATGCGGAGATGCGGAGATGTTGTCATGCTCGGATGCCGACAGATAGGCCGGCACTCTCTTTCGGCGGTCACCTTGGGCGGTTCCTTGGCGGTCCCGCTTTCTTAGTTCCCGCAACATGAAAGTGACTCGCAAAGCCTCCTGCTTTTTACCTGTATCTACAAAGAAACGACACTGCGCAACATAAGAAATGGTGTACGTGTCAACTGCCTGACAATTCGATGTTCTGATACTCAACTTCACAGTAACTTTACCGTCGGTTCGTGAGTTATTATACACGCTGCACACCGGGGTTGAAATGCATCCATGGGCGCAGATGAGGTTCGCAGCCTCATGGACAAGCCCACGAACATCAGGAACTTCAGCGTCATCGCACACGGTGAGGGTCGATCCATCCTCGCTCTTGTTGAGTCTTATTAGAGCGATGTGTAGTTGACCACGGAAAGTCGACCCTCACGGACTCGCTCGTCTCCAAGGCCGGTATCATAGCGAACAGCAGCGTCGGGACCGCCCGCTACACGGACACGCGCCCGGATGAGAAGGAGCGCGGAATCACAATTAAGTCGACCGCGCTTTCCATGTTCGTGTGGTCTAGAGTCGAATGCGTTTTGGGACTCACTGTATGGCAGGTACTTTGAGCTCGGGAAGGAGGATGTCGCATCAGTCAAGCAGAAGACGAACGGGACTTCGTTCCTCATCAACTTAATCGATGTTGGTAAAAATATCGTCGGCCTCCTTTCCGACGATATCTAACCTGCTTTCAGAGCCCTGGGCACGTCGACTTTTCTTCCGAAGTCACGGCGGCGCTGCGTCTCACTGACGGCGCGCTCGTTGTCGTCGACACGGTCGAGGGCGTCTGCGTGCAGACCGAGACCGTTCTACGGCAGGCCCTCACGGAGCGCATCAAGCCCGTTTTGGTCATCAACAAGGTCGACCGCGCGCTACTCGAGCTCCAGATCGGACCGGAGGTACTCTACCAGTCGTTCTGCCGCATCCTCGAGAGCGTCAACGTCGTCATCGCTACCTACCATGACCCTGCCCTGGGCGATGTGCAGGTCCGCCCAGAGGATGGCACCGTTGCGTTCGCCGCGGGGCTGCACGGCTGGGGATTCACACTGCGCCAGTTTGCGAACCGCTACGCGCGCAAGTTTGGCGTCGACCGCGAGAAGATGATGAAGAAACTGTGGGGCGACAACTACTTTAACCCCAAGACAAAGAAATGGAGTACCACCGACGCGAATGCGGGCGGGAAGCCGCTCGAGCGTGCGTTCAATGCTTTTGTCCTTGGCCCCATCTACAAGATTTTTGACACAATCATGCATCACCCGGACGCGGAGGCGCTGTCTATTATGATGGAGAAGCTCGAGATCAAGCTTGACCCGGAGGAGCGCGACCTGCAGGATAAGCGGCTGCTCAAGGCGGTTATGCAGAAGTTCTTGCCTGCTGGTGACTCACTCCTCGAGATGGTCGTCCTGCACCTGCCATCGGCCGTCACCGCGCAGGCGTACCGCGTCCAAACGCTGTACGAGGGCCCCATGGACGACGAGTCCGCTCTCGGCATCGCCGCATGCGATCCCAGCGGCCCGCTCGTCGTCTACGTTTCCAAGATGGTGCCGACGAGCGACAAGGGGCGCTTCTACGCATTCGGGCGTGTGTTCTCCGGCACCGTGCGCGCGGGGCTGAAAGTGCGCATCCAGGGTCCGAACTACGTACCCGGCAAGAAGCATGATTTGTTCGTGAAGCCGATCCAGCGCACGGTGCTCATGATGGGCCGCACGGTGGAGGCGCTGGAGGACTGTCCCGCGGGCAACATTGTGGGGCTGGTGGGCATTGACCAGTTCCTGCTAAAGAGCGGGACGCTGACGACGAGCGAGAGCGCGCATAATATGCGTGTGATGCGCTTCTCCGTTGCGGCCGTCGTACAGGTTGCTGTGGAGGTCAAGAATCCGGTGGATCTACCGAAGCTTGTCGAGGGCCTGAAGCGTCTCTCCAAGTCGGACCCTTGCGTGCAGACGTGGATCGCCGAGTCGGGGGAGCACATCGTTGCGGGCGCCGGCGAGCTTCATGTCGGCGTCTGCATCAAGGTACGTCTTGACGTTCTCTTCCAATGCGCGATTTTAATTTCATTCGGTGTAGGATCTTGAAGAAGACCACGCCTGCGTTCCGCTGAAGATCTCCCGACCCGTTGTACTGTACCGGGAAACAGTCACCGTCGAATCCTCCATCGTCGCGCTCGCCAAGTCGCAGAATAAGCACAACCGTCTGTACGTCAAGGCCATGCCGCTCGGGGACGAGCTTATCGAGGCGATTGAGAATGGGAAGATCGACCCCCGGGAGGACGTCAAAATCCGCGCACGCATGCTGGCGGATGAGTATGGGTGGGACATTACCGATGCGCGGAAGATCTGGGCGTTTGGACCCAACGGTAGTGGTCCGAATGTGTTCGTCGACACCACCAAAGGCGTCCAATATCTGAGCGAGATCAAAGAGTCGTGTGTTTCCGGTCTTCAGTGGGCAGCGTCGCAAGGCGTGTGCGCGGAGGAGAATATGCGGGGTGTTCGTTTTAATCTCCTCGACGCTACGGTGAGTTGGGTTCATGAAATTTCCAGAGGCACTTGAATCAATATCTCGCAGCTGCTATCTGACTCGATTCACCGAGGAGGTGGTCAAATTATCCCAGCCGTTCGTCGAGCCATAAACGCTGCATGTCTTCTCGCCGGGCCCACTCTTATGGAACCAGTCTACCTGGGTATGTCCTGTCGTTGGCATGAAACTACTCTATTAAATGTGTCAATATCCAGTCGAAATCCAGTGTCCCGAGGCAGTCGTGGGAGACGTCTACCCCCTCTTACGAATCCGACGCGCGCAGATCCTTGGCGACCACGATAGCGCGGAGCAACGACCAGGGACGTCCATGTTTACCATTCGAGCCTACCTTCCCGTCTCCGAGTCATTCGGCTTCACCGACCATCTGAGAGCCGCTACGCGTGGACAAGTCTTTCCCCAGAGCGTCTTCGACCACTGGGAAGTGATGGATGGATGTACGATACTTTTCTTCCGTTCCTCTTTCTTGCACTAATCTCTGTGCCAGCTCCGCTTGAGCCAGGGAGCAAACTGGAGCAGCTTGTGACCAAGATCCGGACGAGGAAGGGCCTTAATGTCGGTGGTGTTATTTCAAATCATGCCAAGTATTTAACTTGGTTTCCAGCCAGCAATTCCTGCCCTCGATCATTATCTGGACCGACTATGAGTTCTCGCTGTTGCTGTATTTATACTCGGATGTATCTGTCTTTTATCGACATTTCCTGTCGTGCTTCTCTTGTCAGCTTGTGTTCGAACTATAGGGAAGGCGATTTTCCCCCGAGGCGAAATTAAGTCTGCGTTTGGATATCCTTGTCCTTGTGGCAGTGTCGTTCAAAGGGCATTGTTTGGCAACAGCCTGTGCCTTTCTTGCCAAAAACAATCGTCTTCGTCTTTGTTTCTGCCTAAGTTTTGGTTTCTAATGCCTGTGGACTCTATGATGGCTGTCGAAGAGGATGCAACCCTCCACAAGGTTCAATCTCATTCCTGTTGTGTGCTTCAGGCTGCTATTTGACCACTTCGACCGTGTTAACGTGTACTTCAAGTACTGACTGATTCGCAGGCCAAGCAGATGTTTCTCCAACATCTTGAAGAGGTTGATACGAGCGAAGGAAGCACCAACACTCTTGTTCTCAAATTTCAGCTCGACCCAGAGGTCGAGTCCGCGTTGGACGCCTTTGTGACCGAACATGGCTGCTCGTACGCGTTTTCCCTCCTCTAACCCCGACTTTCACTTATTGTCGATATATGGGCAGCATGCAATCCAGAGTAATTTCTCGCGAAGAGCAGGACAAACTCGACAAGAGGAGGAAATCGGTTCGTGAATACCAACATCTAGACATTCCCTTTTTTTAGGTTATTCTACCTAGTGCACCCAATACACACATTTCATGGTGACTCCAGAGGCTCAAAAGGCGTACCTGAAGGATCGGAAACTTCCCCCGAGCCCATCTAAGGCTTCCCCAAAGAAAACGACGACGCCGAATAAAGCTACTACGACTCCCAAAAAAGGTACTACGACTCCCAAAAAGGCTGTTACGACCCCGAAAATAGCTGCTTCGCGCAGTCCTGCAAAATCGCCTCGGAAGGTGAATGATAAAATCGTCAAGAAGCCCGTCGTAAAGGGTCAGGGCACTCCTGAATGTATGTATGCCCACCTTTCCGGCTCATTTACTTGACTCATTTGGGATCATAGCGGAAGATTCGAATGCGCGTCCGGCATCGGAGGACGTCTATGACGAGAAAGATGTCGTTAAGATCCCGGTTGGGAAATTTGACGATCTCTGTGGGCGTCTCGCAAGCGCTCTTCTGCTGCTTCCGATTACGGATATTGCCCGGGCGACTGAATCCCGGGAAACGCTTCTTGAGGTCGCGCATGAGATGCGACAATTACGACCCTTGAAGCGTTCGGCGAATGATGAAGATAAGGGAGAGGGATCTAGCTCCCCTGCAAAAGCCAAAAAGCGTCGCCTGTAGCTCTCTCTCCATTTGCTTGCTCTCAATCTGCTGCCGATTCCTGTTGCCAAGTATCTACAGACACAAATATATCTGCGCGTCCTTTGCCCTGTTGCTCCTGCGATGAGGACGAGGACGAATCCTGCCTGCCCGTGTGCATAACTCATGATTGCATGAGACGAGGGTGTGAGGTGGTAGGCAGGCCTCTGGGATCTACATGAAACCCACAGGACAAGGACAACTGTCTGACTGGCTGTGAGTCGGTGATTGCTTATTTTTAATGCCTTCCTTCCTTCCTTCAGTAACGGCCATGAGTGTCGATCTGTACACGTACAGCTCTGATTTCGATGCTGCAAAAAACTCCAACGCTCTGCCCAATTTTAGGGCTGGACAAGAATTGAAGAATTGTGCCGAAACTAACGCGCGTGGGAACATTAATTTCAGCCTTGGCCTCTACCACAATCACTGGCACTTCGGGCATCCTCAAGAAATCCTCAAGCGTATCAAGGTCGTGTACGACGCGCCTGATGCCGCCCCGAACACTGAGTTGTTCGGTATTGTCCAAAAATATTCGTGGAAACACCAAAGAAACGCGCATAATTTCTGTCAAAAATCGGCCCCGACTGTTGGGTGCTGCTCTTGGAGCCTAAATCTAGGGAATATGGCTTCGTACATGTCTCTCGCCCTGTGCATGAAAGTCGATTGTGGTCTTTTGGAAATATTGTTGGATCCGGACGGTGGACCGGGAAGGGGCTAAGTATGACTCAGCCAAACCACGCAAACGCCCCGAGTCGGCACTGCGCCCGCGCGTCCTGTGTGCGTTCACATATAAATCCCCCACGCAGCCGCTCCTAACCGCAACACCTATGTCGCTCCCCGCAATCCAAGTATCAGAAACCTCCGCTCAGGCCTCCGCGCGCGCAGAGCGAGAGAAATTGGGCAAACCAAGTCACTGGGTACACTCTGAACCAACCGCCTTTCAGAACCCATGGCCGAGCTTCAGAAAGACCGGCGCGAAAGAGATGATTGAGGTGCGCGCCTGGTCGCCGTCCAATAGATGTTCCTCCGCTTAGAACAAAATAGCTCATCCCTCAAGCGTTGACCAACCCCGGGCCTACCAAAAACGCCATCGCGCAGATTCCTATACAGAAGCCAACGTGGGGTCTTGAGGCGAAGCAGGTGGCGGAGAATGCCCAGAAGATCAAGGCTACTTGGCTTGGACACGCCTGCTTCTTGGTTGAGCTGCCTTCGTCTACTGCTGGGGTTCGCGGCGCACGCATTCTCTTCGACCCCGTCTTCAGCGACCGCTGCTCGCCCAGTCAATGGGTCGGACCGAAACGCTTTACCCGTACATTTATTGCTACATCTGCCACTCGTATTTTAACCCGTCTTTCTAGCCCCGCCTTGCGCGCTTGAGGAAGTCCCCGAAATCGACGCGATTGTGATCTCGCACAATCACTACGACCAGTGAGCCCTCTTCCCTCCCATCTTTTTCCTTGCTCAAGCAAGTCTATACAGTATGGACACCACCTCCCTCACAAACCTCCTCGCTCGCACCCCCGCCCCGCACGTCTTTGCTCCTATCGGAGACGGAAACAAAGCCTATTTCCAAAGCCTCAACATCCCCGCCTCCCGCGCGCACTGCATAGACTGGTGGGATGCCCGCCGCGTCACCGCGCACGTCTCCCCCACGCAGACCGTCTCGTTCGACATCACCTTCACGCCGGGGCAGCACTTCACCGGCCGTGGAATCCTCGACCGCTTCAAGACGCTGTGGGGCGGGTGGGTCGTGGAGGGCGTGCAGGCGGACGGCGAGGCGGCGGCGGCGGCGCCGCCTGCGCGGGTGTACTTTGCCGGCGACACGGGCTACCGCAGTGTCCCATCCTCGACGGACGACGGCCCCGAGACGCTCCCCGTGTGCCCCGCGTTCAAGGAGATCGGCGAGCGCTGGGGGGCCTTCGACCTCGCGTTGATTCCTATTGGGTGTGTACTGCATTCTTGTTTGTAGGTGGGTCTGCATACTCACGACCGGAGAACAGAGCATACGCCCCGCGACGCTTTATGTCGCCCATCCACTGCGCGCCGCGCGACAGCGTCGCTATCTTCCGCGACATTCGCGCTAGGCGCGCGGTAGGGATGCATTGGGGGTGAGTCGTCTTGCCATTCTTCTTTCTGCCTAACGGCTAACACTCTTCCCCGTCTCACAGTGCCTGGGTCCTCACGTCAGAAGACATCAACGAGCCGCCCGCGCTCCTCGCAAAGGAATGCGCCAAGGCGGGAGTGAAGGAGGGCGCGTTTGGCGTGTGTGGGATTGGGGAGACTGTTACTGTGGATGTCGGGGAGAGCGCGTAAGGGAATGAGCCTGGGAGTGAGTCTGGGTGAGTTAGAGCAACGAATTGATATCATTAATGTACCTAGTCATCTAAATAGCTCAACTGAATATTCCCTTTGACCTTCGCAATTTGCCAATCCTTTTATACCTTTGCGAGAACAAAGCTTAGGGCCATTTGGACAATTGGCGCCGATCCTCAGAAGTCAAAAACAACGCTGCAGATTATTTTGTTCTATAGCATCAAGCGAAGTATACAATAACCACAATCTTGTGAGTTGGTTACCATGCGATTCGAATTCGAGGCGCACCCTTGTTTTCTCGGTCCGTTTGTTTCCATCGTATAAGTCCGACAGACCCGCGTCAGACGCTCAGAAATCCTTACCCCAGACTGCAAGTGTCTACGTGTGTATGGATATCTATTAAACAGGCTATAGACGCCATAGTAGCAATTTAGATTTTTCCTGATGTTCCAACCTCCGTGCTAGTCGCCGGCTTTTGTGCGCGCCGGGACGGGTAGGTGACCGCGCTCATTCTCTGCTCTCACACTGATCCATGCCAACTACTAGTCTTCGACAGGTCCAACACACCCTAAAATTAATCCGAGTCCATGGTCACGCGAAAGCCTGAGACACAACTCCGAAAGAACTTTCAAAAGCTGAAGACCGCTGAGCATTTTGCGCATGACGCCAGACAGCTCACTGACAGCCTCAAAGTCAGTGTTTGCCTGTGTTCGTACTTCGTTCATAACTGATTTTTTCTACCAGTGGGCAGGCTAGTGGAATGGATTGACAAAGTGAACCGGCAAGTCCGCCAAAGACTCGATGAAGAAGAGGATTGACCAATTCATGCCGCGGCTCTGAGCTGTAATTTATCGCTCGCGCCAACTCCGAACTGCAAAATTCAGAGCAGACGAACCGTGCCCTCAAACGTGCATAGTCAGCGGGCGGAATGGCATGCACCTCATAGAGTATCGTCAGTGTAACCTTGTGACTTTGCAGTTCTTCTTGAATATTTTTTCGTCTTCAACAAGTTCGTTTCAAATGGGGATATCATATCCAAATTTGCCTATTTGGGAACGTGGACGTATTTATCTTTGTGTACTATCGGCGTCAACCTGATTCTCATGTCGCGGATCCGATTGACGTCGACACGATCTTATCTGTGAGTCTGCGGCTGTCAAAAGGCTTGCTGTTCATTACAACCCTCAAGTGCAAAGACTCTCGAACGGAAACATGGCTCCCAAAACAGGCAACGCTGAGAACAACACAAAAACAAACTCCCTTGCCGCCGATGTGCTCAACAAACGACCAAAAAAGCCTCAGAATCCCAAGAAAAACTCGCCCCGCCCCACCCACTGTAGGTCCTTACTCACAACTCCCGGCTGGTCTCGTCTAATTTCTGCAGTCTTGTCCCTGCCGCTGGTAAGCGATCGGATTCAATGGCCACTTGTGAAATTATCAGCTGGGGCAATAGGGCCAACATGCAGAGCTCAGGGACAAAATCAAAGAATTTCACCGGAGACTTTTACCACCTAGCGACATCGTCCCTGTAATCGAAGGACTCGACCAGTCCATTCTTGTGGATCCGAGAAGGTTACATCTTACTATTGGCGTGATGACACTCTCCGCCGTGGAATCCCAGCAACCGGATGCTCCAGACACGCGGAAAGTCAGGACGATCGCGGAGGCTATCGCCCTCCTTCACTCTCTCGCCCCAGAGATCAACGCGATAACTCGCGAGCCTGTCGTTGTTGCGTTAGATAAAATGGGCGTCATGAAGACCCAGCGTCAACAGGCGGGGGTACGTTTACCCCGCAAGACTCTGCAACCTCGTCTCACTGCATCTCAGATCTGGTCGGACGGAGATTTCGACAGGAGGGTTTCATACAAGAGGATCCTCGGCCCGCACTGGTTTTTCTTCTTCTTTAGACTTCCTTGCCTGCTCTGAGATGCGCATTTTTTTTTAGCTCCATTGCACCTTAATCAACGCCAGCCATCGAAAACCTCGTCGCATCCCGCGCACATTCTCGTATCGTGAAATATTCGATCAAGCCTCGGACGCAAACTCATTTGGGACCAACATGCCGCTGAACGAACCCCAACCGCACGTCTCTCAACCCTCCGAGTCGGCGCGGCAGGGCAAAGCGATCAAGGTTTATTTTGGAACGTGGCCCGTTTCTGAGGTCCAGCTCTGTACGATGGGCAGTCATGGACCGGAGAACGAGTACATTAGTTTAGCTTCTGTCGGTATTGGCGAAAATTAAGGCCATTTGCTCGCATTTTTTTCCCCACCCTTTCTCCTTGCTTTCTCCCAATTTGCGTGTATGTGCCTTTGTTTGTCAGCAGCCTCCAAGTTCTTCAAGCTGTTCTTGGACGCGAACTTTCTGTCCCCTGTTGCCACTTTCCCCAATCCCTTTCAATCTTCAACTCATGATGCACCCCGCTCTGACTTTTCCTCGCCCCACCAAAGAGGATGCACTAAAGCAACCCGCGAAATGGAATTCAGATTGGGAAAGCACAACGAAGAAATTCCAACACGTCCCCCCCTCTAAGTTCTTCGAGGCGGAAGCGACTCTCCTGAAAATGCGGGTGGCAGCCGACATGGATACAGCGTTCATCCGACACCAGAGCTTATTGGGCAATTTATGTGGCTTGCAGTTGATGATAACTGAGGAAGCGCTGACATACTTTGCGCGCAACGATCTCGAAGCAAAGTGGATGCAGGCCAGCTCAGCCGTACGCGGAAAACACGCCCTCATCGGTCTTTCCAATGCGTGTTCCATCGCGAAAGACCTGCACGATGTCCGCCTCTACTGCGGCCGGGAGTTGACGCTCTCGCATCTTCAGGAAGATGGGAAGATCGTTCTGGACTTGGTCAAAGCCGTGATGGCTCTGAATGACGCGGGCATCTGCAAGATGCCCGAAACTCCGAAATATATTGCCGATGCTGCCTGGGACAGTTTTGCTCAAGTCCAGCGGGGATCGACGGCAAGCGAGAGCGAGAAATTGGCTGTTGCGAATATCCTCGCGCTGAGGACGAAGCTTATTTGTGAGTTTTCGGGTCCAATGCAACTCTGTGTGGCTGATCTCTCGCAGGTCATGTTGTCCATTTCACCGTTAGGTCCTTCCTCGGTTTAGAACTGCCAGAAGTCAAACTTGAGGCACAAAAATACCACAAGGATCAATTCCCCAAGGCCACCATGGAGCAATTTGTAGGTCGCGCTGCTGCTAAAGCGGCAGCGAAAGAGGACAAGGCTGCCTGGAAAGAGACGCACGGCAAACGTCCGGAGCATTGCTCCTACACCGGTTGTTTTAAGATAAACACTGGCGCAGGGAAATTTTCTCGATGCAAGAGATGCTGGGACGATATGAAAAGAGAGGTTCTGTATTGCTCGGGGTTCGTCGGCGGCCATGAATCCTGTTCGATCGATTCTAACTTCCGTCGCAGAGCATGCCAAACGGCAGACTGGAAACCAAATCATAAGGCGATCTGCGGCAAACCTCTGAGCTTTGAGACAGCGTCAACGCGCAAATATACGCCTTCGGAAAATTTCGCCCCCGTCATCGGTCCTCCCATTGGGAGCTACAAGCGCTCGCCCTCGCTTGTGTATCAAACCAATCTGCTCAGCCGAAACCCCAAGGCCGACTATGTTATATCGGACTCGTTGAAAGAACCAGTCTTCATGGACTTTCCCGACCCCGAGACACAGTCTCTGTTTCGTAAATGCCGCGAGAAAGCTATGACGACGGGGGATCGAGAGAATGTTTGCAATAATGGGACACTTTCTTTGCTGGATGACTCTCCAGACTCGACAGGTTCAACCTCCCGCGAGCGATGGCGCGACAGTGAATGTGATAGTGGCCCAGCTCAAGAAAGAATATAGGTTCGATGATCTGCACTTGGCCATCAACGAGATGCAGCAGAGGCAGAACATGGACCCTTTCAAACGACCGTATGTCGGGTTTTTAAGCCTTTCATCTCGAACTGATGGTTGAAAATTGTTCACAGCGTCCTTCTTTCCAGCATGTCGCCGCCAAATTGGGTCAGGTTCTGTAGTGGTATGAATGGCTATCAACAAGTCGTTCTCACTTGATTTCGTCGCAGCTCTCCGAGTCCTCTCTTTATAAAATTATGCTGTGCGAAGCCTTTCTAAAGTCTGCTGTTCCCTCTCATTCTCCCATCACCTTTCACATGAAACCACGTCATTCCATAGCTTCCACTTTGTTTTCTTGAAACGTGCACGACATTGTTTTCTACTTGAATGCACTCACCGGAATGACATGTCCGTGCTGTACCGCCTGAGTCCTTCGCGGCGCCCTGGCGACCGCTTGTAGACGGGGACGGGTCGAAGCCTGATGTATGGGTTTGTTTGCCTGGTTCGAAAATTTGGCATGGCGCTCTCGGAGTCTGGTGTAAAATTTGAACCCTCACAGGCGATCACGGCCTGATCACTAGACTCGTTACCAGTCTGCGCTACGGTAAAGGAAGGTGATGAGGTTGTTTGCCGTAGTCTACCTGATCACGGCCGACGCGTGATTGGTCGGGTAAGATCAGTTGACGGGCCGGATTCCCGCCACCAGTAACCGTTCCGTTTCACCACCATCTTTCAAAGTAATCTGCGTGAACCTAGGATCGGATTGATCTTCAAACTTTAAAGGACTAAAAGATTAAGAGGGGCCTTCAAAACACTAATCGTTTAGACTTGGAACGACTGAAGACAAACCTCCCATGCCCGTGGACACCACAGGGAAGACGCGGCGTGCCCCAAGACGAACACCGACGGAGGAAGAACAGAAGGAAATCGAACTCAAGCGCCTTCGCGGTGTGTGCAATTCCGTACGGCTTTCGTCCAGTGAAGCCTGACGAACGCGGTGGCTGGTTTCAGGAGAAGTAATCTAAATTTCCTACGTCCTGCTCGTAGCTGAAGGTGAAATCACAGACAGCATGTGCGGAGTGTAGACGATTGAAGGTAAAACCACAAACAGCATTGCGCAGTATAAACGATTGAAGCTGGATTAAAGCTTAAATGCGACAAGAATGTACCGTGTGGATCGTGTGTGCGCCGGGGTTGCGAAAGCATATGCCCGTTGGGTGGGGGTCTTGCTTATTTTATCACTTTCAAGACTCATAATAATATGCAACAGGTAATCTATCCGCGGGACAAGGAACGAGGTGCTGCTCCTCATTTTTTCCAAAAGAAAGTGCATGAATTGAGGATTTCTGAAGATTTATACTGGCCGACACCGGCCAATTGCACGCCAAAATCGCCGAGATGAGCCAGCGCATTCGTCAGCTCGAGGAGGCTTTGGCAATCTTGCAGGCAGTTATATCCAGCGAGCGTCATCCACTCCTTGCCACCGACCTCCTCAGCATAAAATTTGCCGCCGAGGCACCGGCGCGGAAAACTCCTCCATCCGGTGGCGAACAGGATCCACCACTAGATGCCCTCGGGACCCTGACTTTGAGCGACGCAGGCGAGGTCAGATACTTTGGCCGTTCAGCGGGCACTGAGACGCTTCTCGTTGCTGAAGACCAATCAGACGAGGAAGACGACAGTCTATCTGACGGAGAGGCCCCAATTCCCCTTGATATCCTGGAACTCGGCAACATATTCCCACAGGCACGGCCGAATCTCCCCAAACTGCAGCGCATACGCACCCTCCTCCCGCAGTACGAGCACGCAATTTATCTCTGCGAGGCGTATCTCTCCCATGCTGCACTGTTCTTTCGCCCAATCAAGCGGGACGAGTTGCTGGGGCCGTTCATTCAGGCCATCTACATGCCAGAAGATCAGACTGAGGTCGGCAACGGCGATGTAGCGCATGCGCTCGCGGTGCTGTTCTTCGTGCTCGCGCTCGGGGCCCTGCTCGACCTGCAGCTCACCCCATACAACGCTGAGGCGGAGCGCCACTATGCCGCTGGCCGAGCGGCACTGTCCCTCCGCTCTGTGTACGACTCTCCCCTCTTTGACACGGTACGAGGGGTTGGCCTCATGGCGACATATCACTCTCTGGCGGGGAAGAAATATTCGCGCGACAGTGCGTGGTGTCTCATAAGTATGGCGGCGAAATTGGCGCAGAGCGTACGTTCTCCCCCCCCCCTCGAGTTTTTCTTTGTTGCTGATGAGCTGCCTCTCATCTAGATAGGACTGCGTGAGTCGCGCTCTTCGTCCGGGGACGATTTACTTATGACACTCCAGATCGTGACAGTGCGCGATGGTACATGGACGCAACGATGGTGCAAAGGCGCAGGTCCGCGCTCCCCATACTTTGCGTTCGGCGCAAGACTGACTCGCTGGCAGAACTCTGTTCTGGGAGGTCTTTGTTGCGGATCTGTCCCATGTATGCTTCCAAATGTAGAATACGGATATGGTACTGACAGCTCTTCTTCCAGGGTCTCGCAATGGGCCGTCCCCCTGCAATACACCTCACATATGTCGACTGCGAGTACCCCGAAGACGAGGAGTGCTCGTTAACCGATGACGGCCTCATACGGCCTGGCTGTACGTGGTCCCCTTCTCTGTCTTTGCATTTACCTCCCACTTGACGCATCTCCCAGTCTGGCGCTCCAAGTACCACTTTGCGCGCGACATATGGATGGCAATGGCCGAGGCGACGCTGGCCGCGAAGCCCCCGGGATATGCGACCGTGCTCGAGCTCGACCGGCGGGTGCGCGAGCTGAGTGTGCCTGATTCCTATAAACCGTGCGCATTATTTTCCTTCTCTAAAACGCGTCGAGGACGAGAACCTTGTGTGCCCTACGCGCTATTGGCGGCCTGCCGTCGCACGCGAATGTCTCAATTCAGCTTCCTGACGCTGGTGTATTTTGTCCAGATATCCGACACGCGCGGACGGGGAAGCGGAATACTTTTCGAGCTCTGCGAGTCTACGCGGCGCCTTCGCCGGCCAATACCGCGCAGTCAGTGCGTCGCCATCGGCTCCTATTGTTTTCCGATGCCTCGGAGTTGCTGACGGACCTTCAGCGATGATTTATCTGCACCGCAGCTTCTTCGCCCAGGCGATGCTCGACTTCCCCGCGAACCCGCTCCGGAGTCCGTTTGCAACGTCGTTCTTGACGGCGTATCGTTCCGCGAGCGTAATCATTAAGGGAACCGCGTACCAGTTTGACCGCTGCGCGGATATGGCCATGCGCGTATGGATGCTCCTGCACCAGACGTTTTCTGCGGCGGTACGCTCTCAATACTTTGTCTCCAAGCATCCTGTCGTTATCGGACAAACGTCTAGGTCATCGCAGGGACAGTCGTGACTCTCTCGCCGCAGTCAAATATGGCGTCAAGCGCGCTGGTTGATCTCGGGCTCGCCGTCGATTTGTTTGAGCGCACCGCGAAGCACTCGCACCGCGGGAAGCTTGCCTTTGTGGGTGTTCACGTGGCATGCAGTCCTGCCTGAGCTGACGTATAGTTCCTTCGTGCAGACGGTACTCGTGAAGCTGAAAGAGCGCGCGGTGCGTGCCTACACGCAGGTCGTGCCGCCTAGCCCCACCGCGGGCCCGCCGCCTCCCCAGGGCACAGCGGCGCCCCCAGATGGCGCCGCAACCGATGAGTTGGCGATCTTTGGCGGCCAGACGCGCTTGCTGGCGTTAAAGCAGAAGCCCAAGCGCGGGATGAAATCGGCGTCGACCTCGCCGCCCCTCGCATCGGCGGCCGTCCCAGGGTACTCCTCGGCGGACCGGGGTGAGGGCGCGGCCGTGGACGAGTTTCCTTGGCTGGACGACCTCGTCGCCGCGAATAGCGATATCCGGATGGATGACGCTATGATGGGACTGCCGCCGGTAGGTTTCCCTGGCTTTGTTTTTGTAGCTGTACTAAATTGAAGTCTTGCCCAGGACGTCTACAGTATGTTGTATCCCCAGGGCACCGAACCTGCGGCCATGCCGCAATTCGATGTATTACAGGCGGGGACGGGGATGATGCCTCCGGCGGAGGTAGCTGCGGGAGACGGCAGACCCACGAACGCGATGATGGATCTGGGGCTGACGAACGAGTCGGGGATGGATGCTGCCTGGCTTGCATTCATACAGCAATGCGGAGTAACGCTCGGAGAGAGTCCCGTTCAGATAGATGATTCCATTTCGCTCTTTGACTGATTATGTTGTCCTAAGTCTATCTCTGTTGTAATACTGGCTTGTTTGCTTGTTTTGACCGGCTGCGCACGGACCAGGCCACGTTTGGTTAAATTTGGTTAAAGCTGCGTTCATTCCTTAACACGCCCACCATCACGGTGTTGGCGCTGGATGTACAAGCCCGTCCCATTCTTCCTCCTCTCGGATAAATAACCACCTCCGGGATGGCGACAGTGGACATGCGTGGCGAGAATAATGCTAGTGGGTCCACATCTGGCTCCACAGCCTCTACGAGGACTCCGCCCAATGCGAGGATAGTGCTGGGTTTGGAGTAGTATAAGATGCAAACAATTTTTACTCTGCAGATCCCCTTTGTGTTGAACTAGTACACATAATTTGAAGCTTGAATATACTAGTAGACCACACATTATATTTCAAGGGACAGTGAGAGACGGATCGCGACACAGACCTCTAAGACTGGATATACAGATTGAGGACTTGAGTGAAGACGCGAGAACAATGAATCCGTGGACAAGGGGGTAAAGTTCTGTGAAAAAGTGAACCGGAGCCGTTTTTTCAAGCCGTTTTCAAACGACACCGACCTTGCACCGACCTCTGCATCCCCATAAGGGAATTTATCACGTGTTCGGCATCTTGCGGGAGGCCGTGGAGGATATTTGAGCTCCAGAAACAGTGTACATTATAAAGGCCCTCCGGGCATCCCTGGTACCCTTTGCTGCTACATGGACTCAAAAACACTGAACCCTTCAGCCTTCACTTTGTATGCAACCGATCTTTAAAACATATTAAGTACTTAGACACTCAGGCTGTATTTGGATTTAGTCTTGGATTTAGTGCTGGCAAGGTTCGGTTCGAAACTCGGTCCGAACCTGAACCGAACCTGAACCGAACACGATTTTCAGGTCCAGGTTTGGCCAACCCCTGAACCGAACACCGCGTTCAGGTTCGGCGTTCGCGCCTCAAGCCGCTTGAACCGAACCCTGAACCGAAAGAAGGTAAAACTAGTGGATTTTAGACATATTTTGGGAGTTTTGTGGTGAATTCTGACCTTCCCTTCTGTAGCTCTGTGCAGAATTTATGCCTCTGTACCCCAAGGTTTGACCCGAATTTGATTTCACATGGATCTCACGACCCTCTTGTCTAATTTATCAATGCAGAATTTTTCAACTGTGGGATTTTGTTGATTTAAGGGCCATTTAGGCTCCGGAGGCGACTCTAGATGCAACTGACGCGGTAAGCATAAAGAAATATCCAATACCTATTTTCATAGACGACTTCTTTCTTCCCCGAGAACACGAATTTTGCTCAGGTTCGAATCCGTTCGAACGCCGAACCGAACCTGAACCTGTGTTCAGGTTCGGGGTTCAGGGGGGTGGCTGAACCGGACGTGGCGTTCGAGTTCGGCGTTCAGGGAAATGTGCCATGAACTCGAACCGAACCGAACCTTGCCAGCACTAATTTGGATTCCTGTGGTGGTACCTTATGCGGATTGAGAAATTTACTGCTGAAAATTATGATGAATAGGAAATTTATCCTAAACAGGAAGTGGTACGATCAGAGGCAATGGTTCGTGATGACAATTCGGTTTCTAGACCTGGTCATGGTACCAGGAATATTGTGGGAGCTCGTGTGTTGCATGGAATGGAGTACCACCACACCATCAAGCCACAATTCATAATTCCTACAATTGATGAAATACAGGACAATTATCTTCAGCCTGGATTGCCAGGTTCGATGTTCTGGTCAAGTCTACTCACAGGCTCCTCAAGATTTGCGTTCCGCAAAAAAAAAGTTAAAAAGTGCGCTCCAGCCTCCGAATTTCCATACAAATGGGAGTAACTTAAGAAGGTGGGAAAACCGAACGAGGCAAAAAACGGCCCGACCTCGATTCGAACAAGGGTCTTCCCATGAAGTCAAGTTGACATACTGTACCGAGTTGTAGGGAGGCAACGACCCGAGGACCGTGACCAACCCGTTGCCTATTTTTTAGGCAACGGCGGGACCGTGAGTCGTGACCGTTGCTTAAGGAGGCAACGGGGCCATATCTTTGAGGCAGACTATTCGACTTTCAGGGCTCGTATCGGCACATCATAGACTCGGAGGGATCTCCTGCTACTTTTATTGCCATTTTCCTTCACTTCCAGTGCCCCGAGATTTTTTTTCCAAGTTTTTCTCTTCATGGTCACGATTTTTTTGAGGCAACGGCCCTCACCGTTACCGTGACCCGCCGCAAAATAGGCAACGCAACGGACATTCCGTTACCGTGACCGTTGCCTCCCTACAACTCGGTACAGTATGTGCTAATTGAAAGGGATGTGTTACCACTACACCATCAAGCCATGATTCATGACTCCTACAATTGATGAAATAGAGTTAAACTATGTTCAGCCTGGATTGGGTTCCACGTTCCGTTCGAGACCACTAGCAGGTTCTTGAAGATTTCAAGTGGGAGTAGAAGAAAAAATGGCGCAGGAAAAACCAACGAGGCAAAAAACGAAACGGCCTGACCTCGATTCGAACAAGGGACTTCCCATGAAGTTACGTCAATACTCTACTAATTGAAACGGACGTGTTACCACTACACCATCAAGCCACGGCTCAAGCCTCCTACAATTGTCATTGATGAAATACAGTCGAATTATCTTCAGCCTAGGCCTGGATTGGGTTCGATGTTCTGTTCGAAACTACTAGCAGGCTGTTGAGGATGCAAGCTTTCAAGTTCGCTCCCGCAAAAAAAGTTAGAAAGTGCCGTGCTTCGGGGCCAGCCTCCGGATTTCCGTATGCATACGAATGGGAGTAAGCTTAATAATATAGCAAAAAGGGAAAAATGGTGCAGCAAAAACCAACGAGGCAAAAAACAGCCTGACCTTGATTCGAACAAGGAACTTCTCACAAAGTCACATGGAGGCGCAGTTGATTGAAAGGGATGTGTTACCACTACACCATCAGGCCATGGTTCGTGACTTCTACAATTGATGAAATACAGTCAAATTATCTTCAGCCTGGATTGCCAGGTTCGATGTTCTGTTCGAGACTTCTCTTAAATTTACTGTAAGTTTAATCACCACCCACAGAAATTCAGAATTATGGGGTTGCCGAACGGCGAAGCAAAAGCTCCAATCTTCGTCAATATATTGAAATCAAAAGTTTCTGTCGGTTGTGTCTTTAAATTTGCGCAAGAATGAAAGCGGGTGGTGATTTCATCTTACAGTAAATTTGAGAGAAGTCCCGAACAGAACATTGAAAATCCAGGCTGAAGATAATTTGGCCGTATTTCATCGATTGTAGGAGTCATGAATCATGGCCTGATGGTGTAGTGGTAGCACGTCCCTTTTAACTACGGAGCAACTCACATAACTTCATGGGAAGTCCCTTGTTCGAACCAAGGTCAGGCCACTTTTTTGCCGTGTTGGTTTTTCCCACGCCATTTTTCTTCTTCCTGTATTACTCCCATTTGTATGGAAATGCGGAGCACCACACTCTGAAACAAGTGTCATGACCCTCAGAGCATAATGATAAAGTACTCCGTTGGGGGAAGCCAAATTGCCAACATCCCTGAACTTTGATTCTTGACTAAAGACCTAATTAGGACACTTCAAATGCCCATCAGTTATACCTCAACGTACTCGAGGTCACCATTGGCTAGGGACTTGTTCAGGACTTCACTTAAACCACAACTCGAACTGTGATATCTGCATCATGTCCCTCCCCGTAATTGGTGCATTCTCCTCTGCCTCCCCACTGTGATGTGGACTGCGGTTCCGTGAGATGTCTGACCAATGAAGCTACTCGTATGCTACGGAAGGTTTATATAATTGTGGTGGTGGTGGTGGTAAGATGGTACAATCTGTTTCTGTGAGGATTAGGATGTAGGCACGAGGTTCCTTGTTGGGGGCTAGCCTTCCAAGAAAGCTGTGGTTGGAGGCCACTCTACACTTGCACGAGGGAATAAAGCTTCGCAATGCGAGCATCGATCCAAGCTGGGAGACCTGGGTGATATGGTGTAGCTCTTTTCTCCTTGCCTCACATATTTGGGCAAGCAGTGTCTTCAGAATGTGGTTTCAACACAGCACGAGCGGGCTATAGCTCTTTCCTCCGTGGTCTATTTTCTTCCTGTGCTTGTGAGGACGCGCAGCAGATGATGTTTCGTGATGAGTGTGGTGAAGTGTGTTCATGACATGGTGGAGTGGTTACAATCTTCATGGATAAGCCTTGCTGAAGATGGGGGTGGTACCCTGCACACAGATCTGTGATTGAGGCCAGAAAAAACAGTTGCACACAGCTAAGTATTGGCTGCTCGCTGTTTAAAGGTTTGTGCTTTTCATCAACTGCACCGTATCCAACACCTTTGTATTCAACAATTTCCTCCTGACCCATTTTACGGAGTCTGTCATGAATCGTGGTTTTCACAACCCATTCATTCCTTTCCCTACGACCTCATTTTCCATACGATGACCAAACTCCAAAGGAACATCCCGGAATACTCCTAGACAACTGAACTAAAGCAACCGCCGGGATACTCAAGGATCGACAATCGGACACCGAGATGTGTCAAACCCTAAATGCCAATACACCTTGGAGATATATTTGATTGCACTCCTGTGTGCTATACATTGTCTCATCAACGTCGATTGGTATTTCAGATGAAACCCAGGATACCTAATTACCAAAGTAGTATATATACTAGGTAGAATCTTCCTGTACCTTAGATTCTACCTCGTCTAATATCAGCTATACTTTGGCCTGGCAACAATGAAGCATCTTCTCACTCCTGGGCTTCGACTCTCATCGGTGACCCCGCGTAGGACCCATGATTATCACTTTATAGGTCGGATCCCGAGTTCGGATAAAATTTTGAGAAAATTTTGAGGAAAAAAACATGAAAAGTGACCGTCTTGAAAAAAGAAGTGTTTTGGCTGCCTCAAAAACCGTGGGAACAAATAATTAGTTTGGATAGAACTCAAAGTCTTGGCCGAAATCGGGATCCGACCTATAAAGAGATAATCATGGGTCCTCCCCACGTGCGTATCTGGGCGCATACTATACCGCCTTTGGGCCTTTCCGGGTTCCCCCTTGAGCAGACATACATTGTACTTCGCCCCTCTCAGTGGCTATTCAACTGTATCCCCTCCTCAGCGTTCACCCCGGGTTCTAGTTGGGTTATTCGTACAAAGGTCCCAGCCGGGTTATTTCCATATTGACATCCCGTCAGGGCCGACCTAGGGCTGTCGCTGACAGAGTCGAAGGGACCTTGGAAAGAGTTCCTTGGTGAACCTTCAGTCCAAGTGACCTATTTAGCTAGCCCCACGGAGGACAGTGTAGCCTGAGCTAGTATGTGTATGAGAGAGACAACTCCACCCCTTAAGGCAGGGGGTGGGTAGCTTGGGTGTGAGCAGTGGGGTATAACAAGATCCTTCCTTGGTAAATACATCTGGCTTCTATACGGATTCCGGCCTGATTACTGTGTGCAAACTTCTAGTTCAGAGCCTCCGTTGCACCATCCTTCCTGCTTCACGGTGTAGATCCTCACATGGCCTCTGTGAAGTTTGACACACATGTCCTCCGTTAAGTTCAGTGCACATGCCCTCCATTAAGTTCGATGGAAAGCTGTCCCCACGACCTTTATGTTTGCCCGATTCCGTCGCTCCATGCTTCCTGTAGCGATTCACGAGTCGTCTGTGAATTTATTCGTGTCGCATTCCCGGCTGATCATACATTTGTGGTTACCGTTACTTCAAGGTGTGCACATTCCTTGATAGCCCGGCTCCGGTGAAACCCTTGCTCTTGTTGAAGTCAA
Source organism: Mycena alexandri (assembly GCA_029233265.1). Lineage (NCBI taxonomy): Eukaryota > Fungi > Basidiomycota > Agaricomycetes > Agaricales > Mycenaceae > Mycena > Mycena alexandri. Next base: position 7,295 of record JARJCM010000470.1, on the reverse strand, counting down.
CCTCTGAGGTTTTTGTGTATTGCCGGCTATTCAAGGTGTAGACCTGGTGGCGTAACTGTTAACGCACACATTTACTGTAGGTTGATGACACATAATCAGTTAAATGCGAGACCCTCGTTCGATTCCAGGTCAGGCCATGCAAATCCAGTTGACTTGTTTTTTCCCATGTGAGTTCCGTAGTACGTAACCTTTTTCGTCCACGGAGGGAACCTGCGCAAGGCCATTATTCAACCACAGGAAAATTTTGTTCGTGATATTTCCGTGGCGGGGCCATAGCCTGGTCTTCATGCCGTGTAATCTGAGGCTATTTCCTCCATGAGCCGCTTTGTTGCTGATTTCCACCGCGCTTGAGTGTATCACAAAATGATAGCTCACAACGGGTTGTAAAACCACGATTCATGACATGTATGTTCCCCATTTCTTGTTTAGTGGTCTACCCAAAAGGTTACAAGTCTTAAAAATTATCCTATTTTAGACTCGTTATTTATCTATCCACGGTTTCTGAGCCATTGGACCTGTTTCCAACGACTGTGTTTTTAGTCTTGTAGCCTACTTTGTTTGGCAGGGGAACCCCACTGCTATTACTGGACAGTATTTTCCTTTGAACCCACTATAAATAAATAAACAAATTTCTAAAACTACCAGACGTTAAGACTGAACAGATGAACCTTCTCAACACTATATATTCTTCAAAACTCAGATCACAACTCGCTCGACCTCAGCTTCATCCAACTCCAGTTCCGTTTCAGAATCCTCATCCACCTCATCCACCTTCCCTGTGGACAGAGAGCTCAACCAGATAGGCCAGGTTCTTCTGATGCTGCTCCTTCACATCTTTGTCAACTCTGGACATCCTCTCATCTATAGCATGAATCTGCTTGATTTGTGAGGAGCACTCAAAGAGCGGTCTTGCCATCTCCCACAGCTCCAGGGCATTGAGCAAATCTCCATTCTTCTCAGAGATATCTCCAAGTCGAATCATACATTCTGCTCTGCTGCGGTGGACATCCATTAGTGTGAAACCTTGCAAAGCAAGTGTGAACAGGGAGATGGCTGTGGCTTCATCATTCTCCTGGAGGAAGATATCTCCTATGAATTGGAGGCCCTTGTGGATTCCTAGTTTCTCTTTCTGCTTGAGCGAGTGTGTAAGAAGAACTGTGCTCCAGGATAATTCATGACAACAATTATTCCAACGGCTGACATCTCCTAGTCTCTCCAAGCAGTAGGCCACTACCTCAGAATCCTTTCCCCATGTTTCTCTAAGGCATTTGCAAAACAACAATGTTGACATGTCCCCTTCCCTGAGATTGAGGTCAGCCTGAACCATGTCACATGCAGTTGAGAGGTCAACATTCCCAATCACTTTGAGGTTGGTTTGGGCTAAATTGATTTTCTTCTGTATTTCATGCCTTGCGGTCCCCATAGACACCTCAATATCGGCCATGTTTATTGATGAGATTATATGGGAATAAAAATCATTGACAGCAGCTCGAGCGACTTGATTATTCATACTGTGTGCTTCAACATATTCTGATTTAAGGCTCCACACCTCTGCAAGTAGGGTCTTAAGTGCATTGCCCTCGAAACTGTGAGGTAGACTACACATATCTAAGAGACTTCTTGCTCTATTGGCCAACAATATGCATTGTGTGTAATTGCCTAGTCCCTTCCAGTTAAGTGCCTCTGCACGGAGCCCATTTGCTTCTCTGTACAAATGTCCTGCAATCTTGGCCAACCTATGGCCCTCCTTTGCATAGAATTGTCCAGCAGTATAGTCACCAATCCTCCATTTGATGAATGCAAAGCGGATGAACACATCAGAACGTTTGTCACTGTTTCCAGTGGACTGTGCCAGAGAGAGTGCAATTTGGCCATGTTCTATTGCTATTGAGTTTTGGCCACAATCACCATAATAAATTGCTAGTGCAAGATGAAAACTGCCTGTGTAATATGTGAGCTTTACAGCACCAACATTGAGTGCAGCGCGTACATGTCAGATCAGAGTCATCAAAGTAGTTGCAGCATTCCTTGCCCCGAGTTTCCAATTCCCATGGATGATTTGGATGAGACCTTGCAAGTGTCCATGACTTGAAAATCTCAATGATCACATAAACCTCCAGTTGGGGGTCACAAACTTGTGCAAGTATAGGACTGATTAGAGGAAACAGAAATATGTCTCCTCTCTGTTCCATTTGGCTAAATCGGTTGAGATGGCAGACACAGTAGATACTGGCAACTACATCTGGATGTCCATGGTGTAGAGTATTCTGGAGAATGTTTTGAATGTTGGAAAAGTTTGACACAATTCGGGAGATGTATAGCATTCCTGATGCCTTGCCGATATGTCTGTTATACAATTCAAGAAACTCCTGAAAGTGTTTAAAAAGTGGTCTGATCATTTGATCTGTTGGAGGTAGTAAACTCTGCATATATTCCCTGATAGGCACCAAAGCTTTTAGCCGTTTATGGTCATCAGTATAAGCTAGGGCGGTACGAAGCAATGCTCTTTTGCAACCAAGGATATCTTGAATTGGAAAATTGGTTTGCTTCAGCTCCACATCTGAGAGTCCATCTGGGAGTATTGACAGCAGGCTTAGCAAATCCTGGGAATGTGGCACAGAGGTGATTCTAGAGCTTGAAAGTGAGAGCGAGATAGATAATTTCAAATTAGATCTCTTGTCATAGCCCTCAGATAAGAGCCCGGTTTTTTTCAGTTTCCCAACGGGCCAGGATCCGAGAGCAGGATTCGGTATCCACCAGATGGGCCAGAAGACTTATCACCAGTGGCATATTATCTGTTAATGCAAGCACTTGGTTTTACTTCCTCCATCGAATGGCCATCATCTGCAATGTCAAGGAACATTCTTTGGGCGGCATCCGGTGCCAATGGTTGCAAGGGCAACAAGAATGGTCGAGTCCACTTCACTTGGGATGGTCTTTCTGCTCCTCGCATTGTGATCTGGTGCTTGATTAGTAAACCTGCCAATCACAACAAAAATACACCAACCATCAACACCAGACTGGTTATATCTGTGAGGAGAGACAGGAACTCCTCAATCTCTTGCGAGATTCAGCTGGGTCCCAAAGTGTTTCCAGATTGTCAAGAACCAACAAAGTGGATGGAGCATTGGAAGGTGTCTGAGAACTCCTCGGGTAAGATCTTTTCCTGATTTGAGGCCTAGATGAGCACCAACGATGTTGACAAGTTCAACCTTTGTTGTCAAACCATCACATGCAATGAAAAACCGATTGGCATGGTATTTGGTGGTAATTTCGCTGTGATGCAAGACTGCTTTGGATAAACTGGTCTTGCCCATTCCACCGGCACCTAGAATTGCAATTCGAGGACTTTCTTGTTCAAAAAGCTTGAGGATATCTGTAAGTTCTTTTTCCCGACCATAGAATATCTTTGGTTCTGCTGGGAGCATTGAGATGGAGGTTGAACTACAATGGTGAGAATATGTATCAAAGCACTGTTTGGGATCCTACCTTGCATACGAGTTGCGATAAACTTGACTAATCTGCGCAATGGTCATGCTTCAGTCTCTGAGATGATATGATCACCTACTGAGGATGCTGAATCTGAGCTCGAGAGTGTCTCAATGATATCATGCACCTCCTGGTGCATGGCCTCTGCATGTTCTTGCATCTCTTTGACCTCGGTGATGATATTGGTGATCTTGAGTATGTCAGCCTCGGTCAAGGCCTTTCCCTCATACTTGCCAAAGACAACCCTCACCTGGAAAAATCAAACCCCTGTTGCAACTCTGCCTTGCAATCCCTAAGCAGGCCACCCATTTCTCCCTGTTGGAAAAATGTTTTGATCTTGTTGCCACTTTGTTGGGGCCTCGACAAAGGTATGGATTTTGTGGAGAGTCCTAAATATCTACTGGTCAATGACAGACTCAACTAAGACCAGATACCTACTGAGTAAAATTTGCAATGTGATTCAATACACTTGGAGCCAATTCTCCTCCAGTATCTGACTTAATATATAGCCCAATGATTGCAATGAGCACCTTGTGAGCTTGCTCCATCAACTCGCTGGCAAGGAATTCTTGTTTCGTTTAATTTTCTAAAACATCAACTTAGTGTGAGGTCTAACAAATCATGATGAGCTGTACCCTCCGCTACTTTCAAGAGGGATTGTGTGGTATTCAAAATGGCCTCCAGACCAGAGATCTTAAAGTTGTCCACAAGGAGTTGCAGGCTACTCCCAGTGATAGTTAAACATGTGGAGATATGATCTAAGTGAATTTCAGCTATGGTAGGCTGACGGGGCATGATTATGAGCGGTGCAGACCCTTGAAAATCCACAGGGTTTATATCTTGTATGTAGAGTCATAAGATACTATGGTCTAATTGGTTTCATTGACCGGTGAAGGATAAATTGATCAACATCAACAGTGTCATTTAATTAATCATTAACCCCCTGCATTTAACCAATGTCAGATATATGTATACTGTGCTCCCCTGCATTCACCTGATAGGAGAAGTTGAACATGGGATTGCAGGTAGTCTGTAGTTTACCACTGTGGAAAGGTAAAGGTACTACATATGAGTACCCAGGTACTAATTACGCCAAAAAGGTACTCAAAAGGAGGGCATTAATCCTGAGTACTCTTGAGGTGCTCTATGTGATTACTTTTGAGGCACCACTCCCAAGGTATTTCAGTTCTTCCACTAGAACTGTGGGAATTTCGGGATGATTTGCTGACGGCGGACAAATACCGGGCCTATTTGGCCATGCTTGGTGGACCATCACTGATCGGCGGGTTCCTTTTCTGCAACCACGTCTTGCTCACGTCATATGTCTTGTTGGCCGCTTGCACATACATCAATTGGTCAGAATCTGGGTTGGAAGGCAATCAATCCTGGTCGCGCCTTCACAGACACCTTAGAGTCACTCCGGACTGGAAATCAAAACCCAGAAATGCCAGAAAATTGATGGGAATTCGGAGTTAAGAATGATTTCAAGTGATGTCTCACGACTGCCAGCACCCGAACATCTGCCACGACCATCAGACTGGCGTCCTCATTGTGCCCGACGATGACGAGCGGTTCGAATTAGTTCCTCAAATATTCCCAATCTTTGTGCATGCCGTTGATGACAACTGAGACACCAGTCAGCTACATTTTTAGCATCTTGGCGGCCCTGGCAAGTGCACAATGTGGATGGCGCTCGAAGGCGGGACGGCGGACTAGGGGGCGGGGACAGTGACCGACAGCGGGCGCAATCAGGCGGAGTCGGAAGCAAACCGGCTAATAAAGATCCGAGCACTCCAAATCACTTTTAACTCCGAATTCCCATCATTTATCTCCCATCATTTCCAGTCCGGAGTGACTCTTACAATTCTCCCCCAACACCAAACTCCCATCATGAAATTTCGAAGTGCCCGGTGACTGTCCGAAAACATGTGTAGACTCGCTGAGAGGCTGGGACAACCATGTGATGGTTGAGCACACAAGACAAAAGACCCCACACTGGCCATTGAGCCCGAAATTGGTGTTCAGCAGCTTGAAATGCTTGAAATGGATGTTTTGCAAGACTGGACACACTCCTGCTCACAGCGTGCTGAGAGGGTGCCTCCTCGACACTCAGAGCGGACACCACTGTTGTCCCAACATCCTGCGACCCTTTTTGAGTGCACGTTGGGGAGAGCTCTAATCCACCTTGTTTTTGTTCTGTCGACCGTGTCTTTGCAACAAGAATGAAAGTGGGTGGTGATTTCATCTTACTGTAAATTTGAGAGAAGTCTCGAACAGAACAGAACCCAATCCAGGCTGAAGATAATTTGACTGTATCTTGTCAGCGACACCCCTAGGTCAGTCTGACGGGATGTCGAGATGGAAATAACTCGGCCGGGACCTTTGTACGAATAACCCGACTAGAACCTGGGGTGAACTCTGAGGAGGAGATGTAGTCAAATGGCCACAATGAGGGGCAAAGTACAAGTATGTCCGCTTGAGGGGTGAACCCAGAAAGACTGGAAGGCGGTATAATACACACCCAGATAACCTACACGTGGTGTCACCAATGAGAGGAGGAACAATAGTATCTTGAGAGTCGAAGCCCGGAGTGAGAAGACGCTTCGTTGTTGCCAGACCAAAGTATAGCTGGTATTAGACGAGGTGGAATCTAAAGTACAAGGAGATTCTACCTAGTATATATACTACTTCTGGTAACCAGGGATCGTTAAGTATCCAAGGTTTCGTCTGAAATACTAATCAGTGTTGACGAGACAACATATAGCGTACAGGAGGTGTGATCAAATATGTCTCCAGGATATATTGGCTTTTAGGGTTTGACATGTGTTGGTGTCCGATTGTCGATCCAGGAGTATTCCGGGTGTTGGTTGCTTCGGAGTTCAATCATCACATGGAAATGGGGAATGTCTGTTAATCCAAGGATATTCCGGAGATTTTTTGGGGGGTTTGGTCGTCGCTTGGATCCAGGAGTATTCTGGGATGTTCCTCTGGAGTTCAGTCGTCACATGGAAATGGGGCGTAGGGGAAAAAATGAACAGGTTGTGAAACAGGGACTCATGACACTGGGCAGACATAAAGGTCGTGGAGAGCTTTCCGTTGAACTTCACGGAGGGCATGTGCATCGAACTTCACAAAGGCCATGTGAGGATCTACACCACAGGGCAGGATGGGCAGTGCAATGGATGCTTCGTGAACAAGAAAGGGATAAGTTTGCACGCGGTAATCAGATAAGACTCTGTATAAAAGCCAGAAGTACTTACCAAGGAATTATCTTGTTATCCACCACTGCTCACACCTAAGGTACCCTCCCCAGCCTTACGGGGCGGAGTTGTCTCTATTATGCACAAATTAGCTCAGGCTACGCCGTCCTCCGTTGGGCTAGCTAAAAAGGTCGCTTGGACCAAAGGTTCACTAAGGAACCCTATCCAAGGTCCCTTTAACTCCATAAAGAAATTGTTGAACATAAAGGTGTTGGATAAGGTGCAGTTGATGGAAAACACAAACCTTTAAACAGCAGCAGCCCATACTTAGCGTGTGTGTCACTGTTGTTTCGGGCCTCAAACACAGATCTATGTGCAGGGTACCACCTCCATCTCATGGAAGGCTATCCATGAACATTATAACCACTCCACCATTTCATTTGAACCAATGTTTCCACACCCGTCACGGAATCATCATTCGTTGCGTGTCCTCACAAGCACAGGAAGAAAACGGCTACAGAGGAGAGAGCTATAGCCCATTCGTGCTGTGTTAAACTCGTTCTGAAGACACTGCTTGCCCAAATCATAAGAGGCAAGGAGAAAAGA